>CM039132.1:39338192-39614388 GCA_022036555.1 Microstegium vimineum
ATTGGCGGATATCTTCACTAAACCACTCGATGAAACAACCTTTTGTAGGTTGAGAAGCGAGTTAAATGTGCTTGATCACTCTAATTTCACTAAAAGATGAGCTTGTGTGAACCATGCATTCATATGTATTATAACATGTTTAATATGGTAATGCACATAGGCTTGGATAACGCGGTTAAGATAACCGCCCTCAAAGCGTGTGACAAAGCTTAACCGCGGTTTAAACTTGCAAGCAACCTAGATTCACTTTTCGTATTGCATAGCATATGCATGAGTGTTGTTTGCCCTTTTCTCTTCGGTTAAGTTTCTTGAGCATCCTCTATGATAGTCCACTTAGGGGGAGCATTCCAAGCTCAAGTCACTCAAATACCCCTATTGTGGCCATATGATGTCTCCTTGGCGCTTCCATTCGAATATTTTGAGCTAAAAACTAAATTTAAGCCTATGGTAAAATATTTGAAAATGAGTGTTTGAGAGATGGTTCTCATATCAAGTCCAATCAAGTGTTATTTGGATCTTATTGGGATTGGAACTTGGTTGGGAGAAAGACGCAAAAAGAAAATTTGAAAAATTCTATTTTTAAGGCGTCGGACGCTGCCGACAGACGCTCGGTGTCAATTGCCTCAGCGTCCGTCGCGATCGTCCGGAGATTAAAGTTGCCCGCAAAAAGGGCGACGGACGCACTCCCAAGCGTCCGTCGCGGTCAATGCGACTGGGCGTTTCAAATCGGCTCTGGAAGCCCGACGGATGATGCCGTCGGACGCTCCCCGAGCGTCCGTCGCATACCGACGAAGCGTCCGTCGCGAACTAAACGGCGAATTTTTTTTTTAAATCACCGTCTCCTCTCTTATTCTCCTGTCCGATTCAGTTCGCTGCCACGCCGCAGTTCCTAACCCTAACCGCCGCGGATCCCGTTCAGCGCCGCCGTGCTTCCCTGCGCCGCCACCTGCCACCTGCGCCGCCACCTGTCCCCTGCGCCGCCGTGGATCTCCTCCCTGCGCCGCCGCCTGCACCCGCGCCACTCCTCCTTGCACTGCCCAGCGCCACCGAGGCCCTTTTCTACGCCGCTGCTCCAAGCCGCAGTGCAGAGCTCCGTGCCCAGCGTTCACAGAGCCCCCCTTTGATTCCCTGTGAGTTTCAGGCCGTGCAGGGGTCCCGTTGCGGTCAAGCTCTCCTCCACGCCTTGTTGGAGGTCGTTGCTTGCTTTAGGGTTCAAAGCTTGTGGATTGTGGTTTGCGAACTGATCGATCGGGGAATCTCTTCTCTTCTCCCATTTTGGTCAGAGGCTCGAGGGTCAGTTGGTCAGTTGATCAGAGGATCAGACAGTGGGCAGAGTCAGTGAACTCGGGGCAAAGCCCGCGAGTACGGATCGAGGCAAAGCCTCCGCGAGGACAGTCCAGGGCCGGCGTGCCACTCTTTCAGCTGTTTGGTTCTGAGGTTTGTCAGTGGTTTCAGTGACAGTTGGGACAGTGATCTTGTGGTTTGTTTGTTGAGGACTCCTGTCAGTGGTCTGTTTGCAAAGTTGAGAAATGGCAAGGACGAAGAATGCAAGTCCCGTCCCCGGTAGTGGTGGTGACCCTCCACCTCCACCGCGTCCACCCACTGACCGCGGGAAGGGAAAGCAGAAGGTCATCTCTCGGAAGCGCAAGAGGCCAGCGATGGATCCAGACTCGGTAGCCGCTCTAGCAGTGGCAGAGGCCGCTGAGATAGCTGAGCGAGGAGGACGTCGCGCCGGCTTGAGGCTCTCGCCTCGCCGTGGAGCGCGTCGTGAGTCCCCTCCACCTCCAGAGTCAGAGCCCGTCGAGGCTTCAGAGGCACCAGCGACAAAGCCAGTCCCAGCGACTGAGCCGACAGAGGCCGCGGGCCACTCTACTATTGGAGAGCTGATGAGCCGTCGAGTCACACGTTCCCGAGGCTCAGGTGCACCACCTAGCCCTCCAGGACCCCGGCTCCCAGACCCAGTGAGGCACCAGGTCAGAGTACTTACAGCGAAGCAAGTCCAGCTGCTTCGATTCGCTGACTTCCAGACCTGGTTTCCACCGCAGAGAGACCCTCGTGCCGGACGTGAGTTCTATACTACAGTGCACGAGGACTTCTACCGAGCGTATGTTGACACCGATGCTCCCCTTAGGGCCCACAGGGTGTGCCCATCTTCTCAGATTGAGGGGATCGGTGGTCCAGAGATCCTGTAGCATCTCCAGTACATTCAGGGTTTGACAGACTTGATGGGACGCTCAGGGGCATATCAGAAGGAGTGGGTTTACCAGTTCTACGCCTCTCTGTGGATCTCACCTGATCACGAGTTCTTGCACTTCGCATATCAGGGATGTGACTTCAGGGTTATAGCTGCCAGGTTCAGAGAGCTCTTTCACCTCGGATCCTCACCTACCAGGATACACAGTCTCTGCTATGGGGATCAGGAGGCCCCTCACCGACCTCACGATGGTATAGTGCCATCCACAGACTTTGTCAGTCCGTGCTTTCAGCAGCCGTTCACTGAGGGTTCGAGCCGTACGCCACGAGACCTCACTCCTCTGGCTCGGATCCTCCACGAGGTTCTCAGACGGACTATTCTCCCCAGGATTGGAGCTAGGGATACTATTACTCGTCTTCAGCTTTGGCTCCTAGCTCACATTGTTCGGAAAGAGCAGTTCGACCTCTAGGATTTGATAGTGAGCGAGCTCGAGGATATTATAGCTGCTGGATTCAGAGGTCATTGGCAGCTACAGTTCGCACATTGGATCTCATACTTGATAGTTGCCAAGACTGGATCAGGTGTTATGAGAGTCACCCTCACGAGGTCAGCTACAGAGTTTCCAGTCTACTCTATGAGCCAGCTTGTGGCCCATGGACAGTTGCCTCGCCCCAGCAGAGCCTACAGACCCAGCACTAGGCAGGCCGGAGTGCCACCACAGTCGGCCGAGGTCACCGATGCGACAGTTGAGCAGATTGCTCAGGCCGAGCTACGGATTTGGACGCCGAGATTGATACAGCTGCAGAGACAGTATTTAGAGAGGATCTTGACTCTGACAGCTCTGACGAGGACTACCAGCCCGTGCGTGAGTATGCACCGATGACACATGACCACGAGGCAGGTGGGTCAGGCACAGCTGCAGCAGCTCCAGCTCCAGGCTCCAGTTCCTCAGAGGCTACCTTGCTTACTATACTCTCGAGGATGCAGGAGGAGCAGTCTCGCCAGGCAGAGGAGCAGAGACGACAGGTTGCAGATCTGCGGAGGCTCACTGAGCAGCAGCTGGCAGCTCAGGCTCAGACACAGGCTAGGCAAGATGAGTTCTAGCGCCAGTTCCTAGCCTATCAGCTGCAGTAGGCAGAGATCCAGAAGACTCAGACTCTTCTACTTGAGCGTCTTCTGGCCTCTAGCTCCGGGCAGACCTCCACGCCTCACTTTCAGTTGCCCGCCGTCTCTCAGCAACAGCAGTTCACTTCTCCTCCACCGCAGCCTCCAGTAGTTGTGGTGCCCACTCCAGCGTTACCGTCCAGAGGACAGCAGAGTCAGGCACCAGCTACATCTCCCTTCCAGCCAACAGCTTCTCCAGAGTACCAGACTCCGCGGACCCAGGTATCCTCTTGGATAGCTTCACCCGGAGAGTTCCAGACGGGATTCACTCCTACCCGGGGAACTACACTAGCAGAGGCCTCGAGAGATCTGTCCGCTACATATCTTGAGATCACGGGAGAAGACTCCCCAGGAGCACCTCAGCAGGTCACACCAGCTCCAGAGACTGCAGTGAATCTTCCGGCGACAGGCACTCACCAGTCCTCAGTTGCATCGTCGGAGATCGCACCTGAGCAGTCGGCACAGACAGTCACCACACCTCCAGCTGCCGTTCAGACGGATGCCATATCCTTAGCAGATGAGGTTACAGTGGCAGTGTCCTCTCCTGGTCAGACTCAGCCTGCAGAGGTTGCAACAGCAGTGTCCCTAGTGGCACTTGCAGTGACACCGTCCCCCTCGCCTCGAGTTTTCACTCATCGGGCCCCCAGGACCGCTACCACTGAGGCAGGACCGTCCGAGGCACCAGCAGAGCCTCAGCGAGAGTCAGTTGCGACCGCAGCTCCAGAGGTGCCAGTGACAGCTTCAGAGACTACCCCAGTTGCACCTACACCGGCAGAGACCGTGTCAGATGAGTCAGACGAGTCCGACCTTCAGGACTTCATCATGCTAGATCGCAGAGCTGCCGCTACTTCGCCTTCTTCTCCAGCCCAGACTCTTAGTTCTTGGTGCTAGACGCCAAAGGGGGAGAGAGGGTCGAGTATAGAGATAGGGGGAGGGATTTGGATCTTTGTATGCTTTATTTCCCCATACTCTTTCATCATGTCTACTTTTATGCATTTGTCTATATGTGTGATGTGATGTTGGTTGATGTTTATATGGTTGCATGTGACAAACTCTTGATTATCTCTAATATATCTTGTGAGTTGTCTCATGGTTCATGATATATCTCTTTGCTTAATGATATTTGAGCTTCCGCGCTTTACTCTGATACATCCTTTGAGAATATCATGAGGTACTGCTTTTTCATTCATATCCATGAGTACCATGTTTTGTGATTGGTTTGGGTGAGCAAGTTTGCTTCATTACAATTTTACTAACCCTTGCTCAACCATTCCAAGTCACCCTTGAATCTTAACCAAAACTCTTATCCATACTCGAGGTTCTATTGTCGTCAATCACCAAAAAGGGGGAGATTGAAGAATCATGGCCCTAGTTGGTTTCGGTGATTAATGACAATTAGAGATTATTATGGCTAACGTGTGTTTTGCAGAGGCTATGCGTAGCTTAGCCATAGTGATCAAGGAGAATGGGCTCTAATGGTCATCACTTAGCCCCCAAGATGGATATCGTTTCGGTTCTTAAGGAGACATGATGAAGATCCTAGAATGATAGGCTAAGTGCCGTAAGGAGATGAAGGGCACTTAGAATTAGATAGGGCTTCTCTTTTTACCTTTGACCGTACTATTAAGAGGGGTTGAGACTAGTAGCTTGACTTAGGAAAGCTTCATGTTTAGGTGTGGTGCACACTTGACTTCCTTAGCTCTAAGCAAGCCTATAGTGACCGTAAGATAGCCTAGAACAACTTCCATATTCATCGCGACGAAAAACGGAGTTGTCAAAATCGTTTTCTGGGCGTCGGACGCTCCTGGCAGGGCGCCGGGCGCTGGGTGGTTGAGTCCACAGCATCCGTCGGCCTTCCAGAGAGGTTGTTTTCTGGCTAAGTTTTTCAGGGTGCGTCGGACGCTGTCCGTCGGCCAGGCGTCGGACGCTGTCCGTCGGCCAGGCGTCGGACGCTGCGAAGAGCGTCCGTCGACCTTCCAGAACTCAGCGTCGGACGCTGTGGCTGAGCGTCCGTCGCCCAGTGACGTAGCGTCCGTCGCTGGGAACAGTGTGTCAGAACTAGCCATTAGACAGAGGCGTCGGACCGTCCGTCGCCTCAACTATGAACAGAAACTAGCCGTTGGGCATGCGACGGACCGTCCGTCACCTAGTCGACGGAGCGTCCGTCGCCAACTTAAAACGTCAGCCCGAGGCAGTTTTCAGAGGGTCTATTTATAGCCCCTCCCACTTCTCTCCCACCTTGCCTTTGCTCATTTGAGTTGCTGAGTTTGTTGAGAAGGTTGGGAAGGGAGCAAGAGCCCTAGAGAGAGAGTGATTCGCGAATCCATCCATCCTCTCTCTAGTTCATCCAAGAGTTCAAGTTTGCATCCTCTAGTTGTGAAGCTTGAGTGAGTCAAGCGAAGATCGAGGCTTGTTACTCTTGGTGATCGACATCACCTAGACGGTCCGGTGGTGCTCGGAGAAAGGTGATCGCCGGAAGATTGTCGGCGGCCCTTCTCCATCGACGTTGTGATCGGTTGTGGGCGATTCACCGAGCCGGAGTGGCGAAGAATCAGCCCGTAGAGAGCACTCATCCCTTGCGCGGGATTGAGGGGGAGCTATACCTTGCGAGGTGCTCCAACGAGGACTAAGGGGGAGTGTCGACTCCTCGATACCTCGGCAAAACATCGCCGTGTCAAACATCTCTTTCCCTAGCTCTTTATTATCGCATTACTTTCCGCACTTGTCTTTCAATTCATACTAGAATTGTGTAGGAAGTTTTCGCTTTCCATTGCCTTGTTACCGCTTCCTAGCTAGGAGACACAAGCGGTAGGCACTAGGGGGTTAATTGGCTCTTTATAGGTTTAATTCTTGTTTAGAAATTAAAAAGAGCCCAATTCACCCCCCCCCCTCTTGGCATCTTGATCCTTTCACAGGTTATCGGTGGTAAAACATCGACAGCCTCCTCAGCATCCTTTCCTGCCTTCTCTACCTTTCTTTGATATCGTCGACAGCCCACTGAACAACTCTGATCTTGTTAATTATTGGTTTAGTAACCACTGCATCCAGGGCCTCCATGAGGGTGAGGTTATTCATTGGTGCCTACATATATGAAACCAGAGAGCCTACATATATGAAACCAAAGAGCAACATTCAGAATCATACAGATACACATAATTCAGATATCACATATATATTCAAAATATCACATTGATAGTTTCACAGCACAATTTCATAGCAATCATACACATTCAGAGTAGTAATAGTAAGTGTAGTAGTGTAGCATGCAAAAAAGATAGAGTAACCAACCCCATTAGTATTAGAGAGTTGTACAGAGTAGTAGTATAGAGTAGTAAGAAGAGAGAGTAGAGTACACTAGTAAGAGAGAGCAGCAACTATACATAGACACCACCACCAGCTAGTAGTATAGTAGAGCAGGCAACAGGTAGTAGTAGAGATAGATTCAGTCAGGAGTAGTAGTTGAGCAGTGTAGCCTCCAACCATAGCAAGTAGTAGTAGGACTAGCCAACCAACAACTATACTACTAGTGTAGTAGTAGTAGTATGCAAAAAAGATAGAATAGCCAGCCCCATTAGTAGTAGAGAGTAGTAGAGAGTAGTAGTATAGAGTAGTAAGAAGAGAGAGCAGAGTACACTGCTAAGAGAGAGCAGCTGTACATACAAACCAACAAAGTACACTAATAATCTCAATTAGACAAGGCATATATTAATCATCTCAATTAGACAGGGCACCATTTCATAGCAATCATACATATTCAGAGTAGTAATAGTAAGTATAGTAGTGTACCATGCAAAAAAGATAGAGTATCTAGCCCCATTAGTATTAGAGAGATGTACAGAATAGTAAGAGCATAGAGTAGTAGTATATATAGAGTAGTAAGAAGAGAGAGTAGAGTACACTAGTAAGAGAGAGCAGCAGCTGTACATAGACACCACCACTAGCTAGTAGTATAGTAGTACAAGTCATGTAGTAAGTAGTAGTAGTTAAGCTATAGGACTAATAAGAGTAGCCAGCAGTAGTATTAGCACAGAGAAGAGCAACCAACAGGTAGTAGTAGAGATAGATTCAGTTAGGAGGAGTAGTAGGACCAGATAGATAGATTGAGAAAACAGGAAGAGAGAAGAGCAGCAAACAAGTAGTAGTAGGACCAGCCATCACCCAACAACTAGCAAATAGTGTAGTAGAGATGATAACTGAAGCAAGACAGCTCATATTCCATCTCAATTAGACAGGGCATGCATTAATAATCTCAATTAGACATGGCATGAAAACAATGTCCATTTGCTGATAAGTGATAAGTCAACCTTTCAATTGGTCAGTCTGAAACATGTACATCATTGTGATGATTTGAATAGCAAGAAAAATCATTGTACAAGTGCCTTAGTTCATGTACACAAGATTGTAGCTACTACACAAGATTGCATACAGTGTCAACACAATATCAAAAGTTTACTAGCTATAAAAAACTAGTAAAATAGGATTAAATGAAAAACGGTTGATCTGAACAAACTTAACCATGTATAGAATGGAACAACCTTTAATAGCTACTGATAGAGTACTGATTCAAGATTAAAAGCATGATTAAAAGCCCACATAAATGATTAAAAGCTCACATAAATGATTACTTCACTATCCACTAAAAATGACACTTCCAAAATTCAAGATGTTCACTGAACTTTACTACTGTCATCAGCTACTTTGCTCAGTGTGAATCAAAATGGACAATAAGTGGATTGTTCATGTACACAAGATTGCAACATCAATTGAGAAGTACACACATATCATGAATACAATTAAATTGAGATCGACAAATTCAGAAAATGTATGTTATTACCCTGCTGGTGGTGGCGCGGGCTATTCCCCAACACTTGGAGGGTACTTCTAACCTCCATGAAGCCAGTAATGGCAGAGGTGCTTTCCCTCCCAACAGCTTCGACATTGGGCCATGACGGATCCACTGCTGGTGGTGTCGACGGAGCCGCTGCTGGTGGTGTCGACAGAGCCACTGGTAGTGGTGTCGATGAAAAAGCTTTCACTGGTATCCAGGGCCTCCTCCTTTATCTCCACCGAGGGGAAGATCTTGAACGTCGTGGTTGAGGGCGGCTAGTCCTTCTTCCTTTGCATCGAGGTTGTGGCGGCCACGCTTCTTCGCCGCTGCGGTTGAGGGCCGCAAGGCCTTCTTCCTCGCCATCGAGGAGGCGGCGGCCACACCCTTATTTGCCGCCGCGGTTGAGGGCGGCAAGGGCTTCTTGTTCGCCGCCGAGGATGAGGCAGCCACACCCTTATTCTTGATGACCCGTGCGGAGGAGGAAGGGGCGAACCTCCCGAAACCTAGGTCCCTTTGGCAGTGACGCCTTTCTGGCCTCGTCATCAGTGTAGGCAGCGGTCGTGGAGAGAAGTGCAGGCGGCGGAGTGGAGTCAAAACCCTAACCTAGGAGCGGAGAGGATGTGGTGGTGGAGGTGGGGAGGAAGCTCGTGCGGCGAGGATGCGATGGTGGAGATGGGGATGAGGTGAAGGGAAGCGACGACGGTGGCGAGGATGCGGGGGAAGGAGAAGGGGCGTCGATGTAGCTGGCGTCCCAAATGGGGAAATTTCGCCGCCGCGGAGTATTTATACGAACACCTATTTGTAAGGGCGGTGATCCAACCGCTTACAAATGTCTTTTTTTAATATTTTTTTAATGAGAAAAATGAAAATTAAATCTTAGTAAATGTTTTTGAGGCATTAAATGGGTTCAAATTGAAAAGTCATGAATATCAAGTTTGCTAAACTCATCAAGATCTATATTTTTTATATTAGTCAGTTTTGCATTTGACAAAGTTTGAAGAAACCAAATTTTGAATTTTTAAAAATGATAAGTTGAAGCTGCAATTTTTTAAACCCTATATGGTTTGAAAACAGAAAAGTTATGAATACCAAGTTTTAAATAGTAAGTATGGTCACTGCCCCATGGTGTCCCAATTTTTTTCTTGCCGCGGTTCGCAATCGGACGCTGTCTCGTGCCGCCCAGGGGCGGGCCCAGACCTAAGGCCAGTAGGGTCATGGCCCCCAAAAAATTAGGAGCAAGTCTTCAATTCTGGCCCAATAAGTCGAAACGCAACAATTCTGGTCCAAAGCTTAGCAAAAAAAAAACACCAGGAACGACCGCACGAGTCCACGCGAGTCGTTTGCGTCGCTTCCGCATTTCCGCCTCCGCCCTCCGGCCTCCTGCTGCGCCGCCGCCCGCTGGTGCTCCTTCCTCCCACCCAGGACTCCTCCCGTCTCGTGCCAGCAGTGGCAGCGGTGCCGCTCCACCCGCCTGGACCCCGGATTCGCGCGGCCCCCTTGCTTCTCGGCGCGGCGGCGCCCGACGGCCGCCGTCGCCATCGCCCCTCGGCCTCGGGCCTCGGCGACTCGCCAGCGAGCAGTCAGGCAGGGGCGCAGGGCAGGGCCGACCGTCGCCCCTTGGCGCGGTGCTGCTGCCGGAGTGCCGAATCGGCGGAAGTCCGGAACCCGGAAGCACAGAGCCCTGTCTTGTCCGGCTGTCCCCAAACTCCAAGGTCCAAGGTATATTTCTTTAATTTTTTTATTTGCTTTAAGAAGAAATCTGCTAGTTTTGATATCAAATTATCAATTGCTAATTTTGATTTTTTTTAATTCTGATTAGATGAAGAGTACAAGGACTATTGCATCGTCGAGTTGCTAAACAAAAACAAGACACCTTAGGCTGTAGCTTTTGGATTATGACTGCTAGTATTTGACCGTCAAGATTTGGCTCAGTCTTGGCCAAATCCTGGGTCCGCCACTGGTGCCGCCCGGTGCTGCCTGGATTGCCGTCGCTCGCTCCCGAGATGATCTCCGACGCCTATGCCCGCTGGGATTGCCATGCCCGCTACGATTGCCGTTAGTCAAGGTTTTTTTGCTCGCACGCCATGCCGGGATTGCCGTCGGTCGCGATGAAGTCCGACAATTGCTCCTTGGTGTATTGAAGTAATGTTCTTGGCCGGCTGCTCTACTGCTTGCATATGGTACTGTTTGCTGGCGCAGGGTGAAGCTGCTATTGGCCGCGGTGCGAACCTGCTGCTTGCCTGATAAGCAGCTGCATGCTATTGTGCTGATGGCTGGGATGCTAGCTGGCCATCGCCGCCTGGGACCTGCAAGGGATCGCCACGAGAAGGAAGGAAGAGGCTCCGAAGGATTTCGCGTGACCGGCCTTGCGATGTCGCGCAAAGAAAAACTGCCGAAAGAAAAAGATTGAGACTATTTTTTTATGTTTTGGAAGTGAAATGTTGTGTACTATTGATATAGATGGCCATCGGGCCGTGCCGGCCCGGCCCGGTGTGCCTCGCCGTGTCGGCCGGGCCGTGCCAGCGCCGTGCTTTGTGCCAGGGAGCGGCCCAAGGCACGGCACGTGGGCCGTCGGGCCATGCCGTCGTGCCCCGCAGTGTCGAGCTCGTGCGCGAGGGAGAAGAGGAAGAAGAGGGCGACTGCGCGAGGGAGAAGACACTAGTACAAAAACAGACTACACAGTCGGTTCGCAACTATTTCTACAGGCGTTTTTCAGCGCCGATTGCGTTGGAGGTCAGTAGAAATGGGACATTTCTACAGGCGGTTGCTTGAGAACCGTTTGTAGAAACCCATTTCCTAGTGAACCGCCTGTGTAAATGAGTCATTTACACAGGCGTTTCACTAAGAGAACCGTCTGTGTAAATGATTTTCCAGTTTTAAATTTTTGGTATTTATATAATATTGTATATTATTTAATATATACATATATATTGTTATTGAGACTACTAAACCCTATTGGATGGTGTTTAAATATATAGCAACATGTAAATTAAATATCTTATACATACATTTCTTTCTTCAAAGTATCATTTTCGTAATAAATTTACAAGTGTATGGCACATTATATACAAGAGTCTCAAGCTCACACACATAAAATTACAGATCTATATACATCAAGAGTTTGGACTTGTCCTCTAAAAACCGGACCGAGTAAGATTTAGGCTATAAACCTCTGTTAGCGCTTCGTACTCAGGCTTGGCTAATTCACTTTCATAATCATAATATTTTCCTACACTTGAGATGACTTATTTGATGAGAAAAATGCAGACGTCCTCGACTATGTTGTACAATGTCTTTTCGTTGATGGTCGTCGCCTTGACTTTTTTCTTGGAAGGTTTCTTCTTAGTCGCTGTGTCGTCTCCTCCTCTCATGTGCTCGCACACGTAGTATCCACAGAGGACAAATCCTGCTGGTTGCTTGTGGCACTATAAAACAGAAAATTAAAGTGGTTATTTATAGATGCTCGCACACGTAGTATATCCACATAGTACATGTATGATCTGTATTCATAAGAGTAAGTTTTCATACTTACCGGCTAGTCATATATAACTTCCAATGGCTCATTTTCTTTTTTCTTCGATTCAGCCTTTCCACCGTGCATTATATAAAATCGTCATGCCCTACGAACTCGAATATAGTCACCATGTTAATTATTCTTAAAATCTCATAATGCAAAAGTATATGTGCATATCTTAACTTACATCTCTAGCATCTCAATGAAATGTCTATAGCTTGATGGTGCGTAATTTGCAAAGTCTAATACCAGCACCCTTCCTTTTTTAGGATAAATGACAACGCAGATCCAGTGGTCCCTGCATGAATCAAATTCATGATACATTTGTGCATTGAAAATTATGTAGTTTGATCACCCAAAGTTATATGGTGTCACTACCCAAACTCATATACTTACTCAAAGTTGTACGGTGTCACTATACATTTCCTATCTTGATACTTTTTTATACACTTTGAAATGTAGGAGTACTTGGCTTCAAATTTAAACTGTAATTGTCTCCTTTTGGCGGCCCGTGCTTCACCTTCTAAGCCTCTTAAATCGTCGTTGTTCACCCCGATTCTAAAGGTGTGTCTTTCTTCGCATATATCAATTGGGTTCAGATAGGCAATCCTTTCCTTGGCACAATAATCGAGGTCCGTACCATAAGCCTACTCCTGCTCATCAAATAGCATTCTACAAGGCACACGCATATGTCAGATATTGAACATTGATACAACTACAATGCATGTGTAACTATGTAACACTTACAATGCAAACGTTGTTATTATCTGTACGTCTAGTCTCTCGAGGTTCATCATCAACCAAATGTCTTCAAAGCTAATCACAGACAGATTATGATCACATTGAAATGCCTTATGTGGTATAGACACGTTGATGGCGTAAATGCCAGCAGCAGAGGCTCTCATGTACCAGTCATGCATACTTTTTATATTGTTTGGGACCTTTTGGAGTTTCTCCCAGCTTAGTAGAGGCTTTCCCACCACATAGGTTTTAGGCACGGACTTGTAGTCTTCCCAAGTTGGCACCTTGATTTTGCAGGGAATCACCTTATGCACCGGCTACGCTAACTTCTTGAGCTCAGACAACTCGAGTACTTCACTAGTGCGTTTTTGCCCAATTCCTTTCAAAAATCTGGCCGTGCCAGCTGTTTTTTTCTTTGGCTCGAAGGGGGAAATCAACTTGGGGATATGAAACTTCTTCTTTGGCAACGCTGGTGGCTCCGGTGTTTGTTTAGGATCTTTGGGTTGTGGGGAAGGTGTGGATTTTTGTGGTGGAGGTGGCAGAGGTGATGTTTGTGGAGGTGATGACTGTGGAGGAGGTGACGGAGGTGGCGGAGGTGGAGGAGGTGATGACTGTGGCGGAGGTGATGAATGTGGCGGAGGTGATGAATGAGGCGGAGGTGATGGAGGTGGGCTCGCCAGAGAATGGATTGGTGATGGTGGTGGGTTTGGAAGAGGATCGGTAGGTCCTGATGACTCTTCAACTGCTATCTCTTACGAGGACAGTGGAGGCTCACTCAGCTGGACGTCTCGCCGAGGCCAAATAATGAAATTGTTTATAGCATATCCGAGTTTCTCAAAGTCCTCGGGACCGGGGATGTCTAACATCTCGTCCTCATATCCTTGGACCACGGTCGATACTTCTACTCTGCAGTAGTCTTCAGGAATGTCAGCATCGTGGTACTTGTGTCCTGGGATGGCTTTGCCCGTGGCTACTTCCCTTGTACGATGATTGTTAATATCATATCTTATGACTAGGGAGCAAGCCACGGGAGTAACAATATCGTCAACCGGATATTGAATCTTATTCCCTGTAGACGCAACACTGCTTGGTACCTCGGCAACGATCTGCTGGGACACCACTGGGACTAGCTGCATCTGGGGTGCCTGAGTGCTTATTTGTTGATTTGACACCGCACTCGCCACTTTTTGCATCAACTCAGGAGGAGGATCATCTAGCAATTTCTGCATAAACTCTGTGAACTCTTTCTTAGCCTCCTCCTTTAAATAGCTAGCCATTTCTTCCTTGTATCTATCACGTTTCCTGTACTCACCTTCCCACTGAGGGCCAAATCCATCCTTCCATCCTTCTTTGGATGAGATGCCTCGAACACGGCCAGGATGCTCTGGGTTACCCAAGCCCTCACTAAGGATGTCCCTCTCTCTTCGTGGCTTGAATGTACATTCCTGTTGCTTGACTGCCACCGCAAATATGTTCTTTGCTACTGCTTTAACCTAAGGGTCATCAAAGGACAAACCGCTGTCAGTTTCCTTTGGTTTTCTAGCCCTAATTCAATTCGCGGACCTTTCACCAACTTGTTCGGACAGCACCAGTAACCCTTTCGCCTTGTTAGCAGCCTCTTCTTGTTGCCATTTGGGAGCCTAACGCTGATAACCACCTGAGCCTAGATGGTGGTGGTACTTATTCTTCTTTACGAGAGCGGAGTTGGCTTCGCTCAGAGATACGAATTCTGCCTCTTTCCTTTGCTCTACAAAGACCGCCCACTGGCCTTTAGTAATCTTGTACGTTGTTGTAGGGTCCAACCCTTTCTTGGCAAACTTGTTATTTAACTCATGCCTTCAGTTTTGGAAACTCATCGCACACTGTTTAAATGTATAGTCATTTACCAATGCCTCTAGTATGACTCGAGGAAACTGGAACCTCGTCTTTATTTTTTCCCAAATTCTTATCTTGTCATCCTCCGACACAATGGACCAGTTCTTGTTAGTGACGTCAAGGATGTCCCTAACACAGAAGCCAATTGCGTTTTCGGTACTTGGATAGGGCCTCCAAAGGAGTTGTGGGCTGTCGGTTGGGCTGACTTCTAAGATGGCATATATGTCGTCTGGAAACTTGTTCAATCCTCTCTCGCCTCGTTTGGCACCGCTTCACTTCCTTTTCCTTGATGGCTCATTGCTCGTCGTCGCGGTCGGTTCAGGTGCGTCTTCGGCACGTTGTGAGATCAACTCTTCCATCTGAGCCAATTCCCTCTGAATATAAACATTGTGAGTTTAATGGTGATGATTTTAATAGACATGTAATTAAATAAAAATATGAAATCATATAATTACCTCCTCGGCTTCTGGATCATAATCAGGGTCATGGCGTAATTCACGTTCAAATTATTCTCGAGCCTTCCTCGCTTCGGGACGCTCGAAGTCGTCGCTAGGGCTCCAAGTGTTTTCGGGAGTTGATTGGTTCCCTCCTTCTTCCTCCGTGGGGTCGGACCCTGGGACCTGCTCCGTGTAAACAGACCCTTGTGCTTGGTGCTTGTTGCTTGGAGATGTCATTGTGGAAATCTAATAAAGGATATACATTTATAGATTATATATATGACTTATATGTATTGGAGGCATATATAAGTTATTATAACCAACGCATACATTTATATTGGAAGCATTTATATAATCATTTATCTAATAAACGATAAGCATTTATATTTATATAAGTATTTAAATATATATAAGTCATTGGATTTAAATCATATATCTAATATAATCATATATTGGAAGAATTTATATCAATGTTTTAAATAGCGAGCTAAGGCTAAGGTGTTTAGCGTTTTATAAACCGTAATTAGCGGACTTTAGCGGCAAAATTGTGCATGAACGCAAATAGCGGCACAATTTTTTTCAAGCTATTTCGGGCTATAGCGACAAAAATAGCAGGCTATTTTTTTCCTTGATTTATATAATCATTTATCTAATAAACGATAAGCATTTATATAAGTATTTAAATATATATAAGTCATTGGAGACATACCTACTTGAATGGAGACATACATACAAGTCATTGGATTTAAAGAAACATTTACATATAAGAATTTAAATATATATATAAGCATTTACATATACATACAAGAGACATTTAAATATATATAAGAAAAATCAGCTTTTGAAAAAAAGAAAAAAGCCCTTCTTTTCTCTCCCTCCCATTATCTTCTTTTCTCGCCCGCTCGCGTAGCCGGCCCAGCCTCGGCCCCCCCTCCCCTCTCTCTCACCGCGAGCACGCAGCACGGCCTGCACCTCGCCTCCTCCCCTTCCAACTGACAGACCGGGCCCGCACGTCAGGTTTGTCTTCCCCGCGACTCGCCACCAACGCCGCCTCCTCCGCGCGCGCCCGAGCCGGCCTCCCCTGCGTGCGCCCGAGCCACCCACCTCCCGCGTCCACTGCTCGCCGCGCCTCCGCGACCTCGACCACGTGCTCCAGCCGCAACTGACGCCGCCGCAACTGCCCGGCGCTGGCCCCGCGCGCGCCCGAGCCGCCCTCCTCCTGCGTCCAACGGCAAGCGCATGCTGCTCGGCTACCGCGGTCGCGCTCGCGCTCGCCCGCCATGCGTCGGCCTCCTCGCTGCCGCGCAACCGACCGCCACCGCGCCACCGCGCAACCGACCGCCGCTGCCACGCCGCTACAGAGAGAGAAGAGGACGGAGCGGCCGAGGACTTACCCTGGCGCGACGGAGATGACTGGTGAGCGGCGGGATTGGCTGCGACGGAGGTTCGTGGGAAAATCCGGCAGCCTGACGGCGTCGATTCAAATGAACTGGTGCCTTCAGGACTTAGAAAATTTCGGGCAAGTGGGCGGGATATATATATAGACCCCATTTCTATTGGCGGTTGGCGAAATAATTTCTACAGGCGGTTGCATTGCCAACCACCCGTACTGATACCCTTTCTACAGGCGGTTGTCAATGGGAACCGCCAGTAGAAACATTTTTGCAAAAACAATTCTAAAAAATTTCTAAAATCATATCTTGAGAAATATTGTTCCAAAAATTGTGAATAAAATTTTGTGGTGTTTGTATTGACAAGATATACATGCTAAAAATATGAAATGACATATTTGAGATACTTTTATATGTATCTATATCTATATGCCTAATATATCGATTAATACATAAGCTTCAAAAAATCATATCTTGAGAAATATTGTTCCAAAAATCATATCTTGAGAAATATTTTTCCAAAAATATGAAATCATATGTATGAGATCTTTTGTATTGAACTAGAGTTTAGCTAGGGTTTAGTGTTAAGGGTTAAGTGTTTAGAGTTTAGGGTCAAGGGTTAAGTGTTTAGGGTTAAGGGTTAAGTGTTTAGGGTTAGGGTTAAGGGTTTAAGTGTTTAGGGTTTAGGGTTAGGTTTCAGATTTAAGGGTTTAGGGTTTAGGGTTAATTGTGTAGGGTTTAGGGAAATAGATTGCAATTATGTGAAATAAGCATTGGGTCTCACATGTAGAAACAAAAATAAGGTCTCCATATGTTCAAACATAAATAGGATCTCACATTGTAACATAAACAGGTTACATGGCAAATAACAAAAATAATCTATGAAGTTATATTGTTCTTTCTTGTCCATCGTGGCGCACCCAAGGTAGCGAATTTTGTGGGATGCTTCACTCAACACTCCTTATTTTTAGTGATGGTCATCTACAAAGAGACACATGTTGCTGAATTGATTAAATTCATCCAGGTCAGATACACCATCAACCCCTATAGCTTGTTGCTTTCCAGGAATAACTACATGCTTCGGCTTGTCGGTACTTTTCTTCTCATTGGGACAAAGGATTTGTTCAACATAGAAGACATGTGCAGCACGGTTAGCCATTATCCACAGATCATCTTTGTAGCCTACCTTACTTAGATCAAGAACTCTGACCCCATAGTTGTCCACTGTGACATGTTTGTCTTCAACCCATTGGCATCGAAACATAGGGACCTGAAATGTATCATAGTCTAGCTCCCATATGGCATCAGCAAAGCCAAAGAACATATTTTCATCCCCAGTTTCAGAATCTAAGGCATCACATCGAACTCCACTATTTTGTGCAATGCTCTTTTGGTCCTTGGACTTGGTACAGAATGTGAAGCCACTAATGTCATAGCTTTGCCATGTTGTGACCTGGCGTGAAGGTCCAAGAAGCCAACGCCTTGATGGTGCGTTCCTCAATTGTTTCTCCCTCTGGAATGTCAAGCTCCTTTAGCCATGAGGTGAAGTTTTTCTAGTGTTCCTTCATTAACCACTCATCTGTGTGCTCATGATTTTGTTTGCGAAGCTCATCAATATGTTGCTCGATGAAAGGCTCCATTATTGAGAGTTGATGAAGGATGCTGTGATGTGCCTCGAGGACTGAATTGTAATCTTGCAGGACTAATGATTTCTTTCCCATCCTCTCTCTTCCATTCAGCCTACCATCATGTCTTGACAGAGGCAAACCTATTGCATCCTGGTCTTTTAGGACGATGTTGCAGAATGGACCACCAGAGTCAAATTGCCTCTTCGATTAAGTACCCCTCTACCATGGACGCCTCAGGACGAGCACGAGTTGATACGTAACCATTAAGTGTTGACATGAAATGCTCATACGTCCACATATCATGCAAATACATGGGACCCAGTGCCTCTATCTGTGGAACCAAGTGCACCACAAGGTGAACCATAATATCGAAGAATGCTGGAGGAAAACACATCTCGAACTGTGACACTATCTCCACTGCAAATTCCTTAAGAGATGTCAACTCATCATGGTCGATCACCTTCTATGAGATCCTGTTGAAGAAGTAGCACAACCGTGTGACTGCAACCTTTATCCACACTGGATTTATACCCCTGATGGCAATAGGGAGGAAAGTAGTCAGCATGGTATGACAATCATGTGAGTTGTAGTTGGTGAGTGTAAGGTCTTTCATTGACACAATACTTCGTATGTTAGAGCAGAATCCAGATGGGACCTTCAGATTCTTCAAACCACACACACATCGAATGTTTCTCATCATTGTTGAGGTTGTAGCTTGTTGTCGGGAGATGGTACTTCCCATTTTCTTGAAGAACAGGGTGGAGTTCTTTTTTTATGTCTAACTGTACCATGTCCAGACGTGACTTTAGTCCTTCCTTTATCTTGCCCTTTATGTCTAGCAAGATTCCAATTAGGCTTTCAAACACGTTCTTCTGAATGTGCATACCATCGATCCCATGGCGTACGTCTAACTCAGGCCAGTATGACAAATACTCGAAGAAAATAGATTCTTCTTGAACGTAGCCCCTGGAGTTGGTTTGACATTCTTTCTTGGTTTTCCGTCTGTTGTCTTCTTCCTGAAAACAAATTTAAGGTTCCTGACTAGGTTGAAAACTCTTTTGTCTTTACTGTTGTCTAGTGGGGGCAGTAGACTGGAGTTCAATGTTATTGTTGAAGTGCTTATCCATCTTCTTCTGGCGGTATCTGTGTCCTTTCGATAAGAAGCATTTGTGCCTCATGTACACTATCTTCTGTGAAGAGAACAACCTTTTCCTTAAACTGCCCTGATAATGTGAAGAGAGCAGGGTAATCGTTGATGGTAACAAAGATAATTGCTCTCAATGTGAATAATTCTTGGCGGTACTCGTCCCATATTTTAACACATGTTTCCCACAATATCTTCATGTCTTCCATTAAGGGCTCCAAGAAAACATCCAGTCAACTGCAGGCTGTGAAGGTCCAGAGATAAGGATGGTTAGCATGAGATACTTTCGCTTCTGCATCAACCATGGCGGAAGGTTGTAGATGGTGAGGATCACCGCCATGTGCTGTGCGTGCTGCTCTCTCAGCAAATGGATTCATTCCGTCAGTACTCAGTGCAAACCTAACATTTCTTTGTTCCTTTGCAAAGTCTCCGTGGTTGTTATTGAAATCTATCCACTGCTTGCCATTGGCTGGGTGCCGAAGCTTCCCATCGTCTTGATGTGCTCATTAGAAGCATGCAGCCCCAAAGTTTGGAATCCTCTGGGTTAGCAAACAAACACCTCAATCGATCGACCCCAAGGCAGGTAATAAATCACCAAAGCAGGAATCTTTTTCAGCACATAAATAGTCTACTTCTTTTTTTGATCGTGGGTTTTGAACTCTGTTTGGGTCTTCTTTCGCTTCTTTCCTTTACACACCACCGAGGCAGCACAGTGTTCCTCTTTGTAGTCTTTATTCGTTTTATACCTACTTGCATTACACTTTGGACAACTCTCCATGTCCTTATATTTGTCACCTCGATATAGGATACAGTGATTTCTACAAGCATGGATCTTTTCAACACCCATCGTGAGTGGACTGATTAGCTTCTTTGCATAGTACGTGTTAGCAGGCACTTTGTTTTCCTTAGGAAGCATGTCTGTGATAATACTCAAAATGCATCAAAGCCAGCATCACAAATACCAAACCTAGCTTTGCATACCAACAACTTTAGCACCGAACGCAAGGTCGTGAACTCTTTGGTGCAACCCTTAGACTCACGTACAAAGGCTCTTCTGCTGCCTTCATCAGGGCCTCCATACCTTTTTTGAAGAACATTGATGGATCTTCTGCATGACGACGCAACATTGCTCTAGGAATTCTACATCTTCCACAACCATATTATTTTGCATCACATCAGTTCCGACGCCTTCAATTCCTCCAGCGAAACCATGATCAGACCATCGGGTGACAGTTTTGTGTCTCGTGTACTAACTGAAACCCACCGTCAACAAACATATCTGGACCATCGGCGTCGATATTTGCACGGCTAACAGTTGTATAAGGCACAGAGCTCTCCTCTCCATGCTTTGTCCAAATCAAGTAATCTTCATAAATCCTCGGCGGACAAGATGAGAAAGGATTTGTTGATGGTCATCAAATACTCTCACATTCCTGCAGTCCATGCATGGACAATGTATGTGCGTCTTCTTTGTTCTCTAAGCAGGTTCTTAGCGGTAAAAAATTTTTTAACCCGGGATGTATGATTTCAGCCTTAAAAATTATACATCCAAAATAAAACCTCTCCATCAAAAAAACCTTTTAAAAAGGGGAGACGACAATTATGTAACCATCTTTCAACCGACTTGAAGAAAAAAAAAAATAATGAAAAAAAAACCCCCCCCCTTGACCATAGTGAAAACAACCAGGTATTCTTCTCTCTCACTCAGGGTGAAACCCTAAAACCCAAAAAAGTGGCTCAAATTTTAAAAAAAGCAAAAAGGGGCCAAGCGACTAAACAACCTTTTTTTTTAAAAACCCCTCCAAGAAATGAAGTTTAAAAACCTCTCCCCTTTTTTTTTGATAAAGCCCCCTTGGGTCTAAAATAAGATAAAAACCCCCCCCCTTAGAGTTTATTAGCTAGGGTTTTGGCCACCACAAGTTCAAAATTTAAAAAAAAAAACATAAGTGCTAAAGTGGTAAAAATTAGAAAAAAAAAGCATAATAAAAAATAACAAAAAAATACACCCCTCTAAAAAAAATTTTTTTAAACAAATTTTTCAGAAAAAATAAATATATCGCAAAAATAAATTTAAAAAGCAAAAAAATAGAGGGAGAGGTTTTAATAAATTTAATCAACCTCCCCAAAAAAAAAAGAAAAGCCTGGGTATTCTTCTCTCCACTCAGGTGAAACCCAGATCCAAAATGTGGCCCCCAATGAGTAAAATGAGCAAAAGGGCAATGGGACTAAACAACCTTTTTAACCTCTTTTTCCCAAAAAAATAAGATCAAAACCCCCCCCTTGTATTTTGAAAAATCGGGACCCCCAAAAAACGTTCTAATGGAAGGCGCATAGAACTGTACGGGTCGGAAGGGAAAAGGATTTGGGGGGCGGGAGGGTTATTTAGGAGAAGTACCACAGGCGGTTGGCATAAGCCAACCGCCAGTGAAACCATTTCATGGGTGCAACCGCCTGGATAACCAACCCCAGGGGGTTGGCAGCCAAAACCACCCAATGGGGCGTGAAACCCCCGCCCCTGTGGGGTTTTTTGGGGGGGCGCCACAAAAAAAATTTTTTACTAGTGAAAAAAGAAAAGAGCGCTCGGCTCGCGCGCCCCCGCGCCGCCTTGGCCTCGCTCGCGCCCGCCGCCGGGTTTCGCCGCTCGAAAACCCTTGGCCCCCCCGCCTCGCGCCCCCCCGCTCGCGCATTTTGCGTCCCCCCCCCCGGCCCCGGGTTCAGCTCCGACGAGGGTAGTGTTAGGGTTTTTGGGAGTTGGTTGTGTGCCCGTGTTGGAGGGGGCGGGGGGGGGGGTCGGGGGGTGGGGCCCTGGGCAGGAACAGCCCCGCGGGCCGCTGCACTGGCCACTGGGCCTTGCCGCTCGGGCCGCCTTCTCCCCCCGGGGCCCGGGCCCCTGGGCCCTGGGCCCCGGGCCAGGGGGGCGGCCCAGGCACGCCCTTTGGGCGTCGGGCCGGGGGGGGCACGGGGACCTGCCACGTGCCCCTGCCGTGCTTCGGGGGGGCCGAAAGCTGTACCACGGGCCGTTTCCAAAGGGCCGCGGCTGCAGGCCACTATTAAATTTGACGATGACCATTTTTGCAAAAACCTTTTTGGGGGTTAGAAAACATGGAGACAATTAATTGTACCACATCGCCCACGGTAACATGGTACTACCAAAAGCCACCGGGGGCGGCAGGGAGAGTCCGACGAGACGAGCGACGGTGCCGCGTGGATGCCAGCATCAGGTCATGGCATATAAGACATGAAGCTCTACGACACGCGTGACTGGGAGAAGAAAAGCGTCCCGACTGTTATCATCCGATCTTCATCCTGCACGGGAAAGAGGGATGGGTTAGGTGACGTGCAGGTCTAAATCACACTAGTGGAAAAAATTCAAAACATAAGATATATATACTAGAAATGATCGAAAAGACCAGTGTTAGCTTCGGCACGCGTTGCGTGGAAACGTACGCGCGTTCCCCCGGGCACATACTCTCGGCCCTCTCCAGGGGTTTCCGCATCTTTAAATAAACTCAACCCTTGTGTGGGGCGTCGACGGAAAAGGGGGCGGGTGACGATACAATCTTACGGGTAGATAAAAGGGTGCTGGACAGGGACAGCAACTTACATACATACCACCATTATAGACAGAGCTGGTACTGAATTTTGGGTCTCCAAAAAATTTCCCTCAATTAATTTTTTTTGTTTTGGGTAACTTAATAATGTCCATTTTGATTTTGGGGGATATTTTTACCCATGGGATCCGATGATGTCCAATTAAAATTCATTGGAGAGCAATTTAAAAAGTCCAATGTCCATTCGATATCTTTGGACCTAATGGTGATGAACACTAGACATTTTCATTTGAGATAAAATTTAGACATTAAGTCAAAATATTTGGACATTGGACTTTTCATTTGAGATCCAAATATTTCATCTGAGCGTATGAATCGTGAAAAACAAATGTCATTCTGCCTCTATTATCATCTCTACTTCCATTAAAGTAACTTGTACGCCCCTTGACAAAGTATGCTTAGATTATAATTATATAGTATATACATTTTTACAGTAAATTTATTTCGACATATAAACGTAACGTAGATAAATTAATAAAATTGACAAATTTAAAGGGAAAAAAAATGATTTGTCCTAAATGTGTAGAACTACTTTTTCCTTTTTTCCGGTGCATCCGTAGCTCCTCCGTACGTTATATCCCGTTTCCGGTGCGTTGAATGAAAAGTGGAGCCCCATGCATAATTCCACGGCAGGCACACAAGAAGAAGAGAAACGGCTAGCTATATATGCTGCCGTGTTGTAAGCTCTACCAAACTACAAAGTGCAATCTATCTATATATAAAAAGACATTCACATGCTTCCAACCTTCACAACATCACAGCAAGCTCCGTCCATCATCCCTTTCGCCCCATCGATCATCATAACGTCACATACAGCTAAGGCGCCATGACGTGCCGAAAGTGTCCCGCCAATGGATGATGTGGCGCTCCTCACCGTCGCATTCGTGCTCGTCTCCTGCCTCGCCGTGGGCCCCAGGCCCGGCAAAAACAGACGAACCGAGGGACCGTCTTCTGGGGCCGGAACAAGGGACGAGGGGTCCCTACGGGAGGCCTGCGACACGGGGCTCTACACCACCGTCATCATCTCCTTCTACAGCGTTTTTCGGCGACGGGCAGTACCGGGTCGACCTGTCGGGCCACCAGCTGAGCGGCGTCGGCGCCGACATCAAGCACTGCCATTCAGGGGCATCCTCGTGCTGCTCTCCATCGGCGGCGGCGGCCATGATACTCGCTCCCGTCGTCCGAGTCCGCGGCCGACGTCGCCAACAACCTGGGGAACGCGCACCTCGGCGGACAACACGCCGATGTGTCCCGCCCGTTCGGCAAACGCCGCTGTGGACGGCATCGAATTTCTACATCGACAACGGCGGGGCCAATGACCACTACGACGAGCTGGCACGCCACCTTGCCCGGAAGGGGGTGCGGCTCACGGCGTCGCCGCGGGTGCGGGTGGCCCGACCAGCGGCGAGTCGACCGGGCGCTGCAGACGGGACTGTTCGAGCGCATCCACGTCAGTTCTACGGCGACGACAGGTGCTCCTTCAAGAACGGCAGCACCTGGGGCGTCGTGGAGGAGTGGAACAAGTGGACGGCGAGGTACCCCAAGGCGGAGGTGTACCTCGGCCTTGCAGCGGCGGAGAGCGGCGTGCCGGATGGGGCGCAGGGTACCATCGCGGTCTACCTCAAGTATCTCTACTATCTCCTGCTGCCCGAGGTGCAGAAGGCGCACAACTATGGTGGGGTCATGGTCTGGGACCGGTACTCCGACAGTAGGACCGGCTACAGCCGCGTCGTGAAGGGCTGGGCGTGATGTAACTTAGCTTGTTGGTTTACAAATATTAATCAGTATATGCGTATGTATGTACGTATGTACACTTATCTACTAATAATAAAAGGGTTTTTTTCTATGATTACCAATAATATAATTTTTTAAAGTGTGAAGAAATAATACTATTACAATTCACCTACTATATATGAACTTGACCATTACAACAACTCTTTCAATTGAAATACGTCACGGTATATTTTTGGACAGGCCTTAGACTCAACCACCGGCGTACACATCGTCACTGTATATATACGGACAAAACTATCTATTCCAACTTAGGGCCTATTTGGTACCGCTCAGTTTCACCAGTGAATTAGTTTTTGTTAGCTTTGGTTTAAAAAGCAGCTTTACTGGACAAGCTGAATCTATTTTAGTGAACCGTTTGACAAAACAGCTTCATGTGATGAAAAGAATAATAAAATGACCATAATAGCCCTGTTTTATTTTCTTTTCTTTTCACTCCCGGCCTTATCCGATCACCAAGACCCCTCCTGTCCTTATCCACTCACCAACACCCACCAAGCCTCCATCGCACAAATCAACACAGCACAGACCTGCTAGGTGCTAGCTCGGCCGCCTCAAGCGGTGGCCTTGTCACCGCCCGCGGCCTCGTCAGCACCGCCTCGCCCCAAGCCTTGCCTCGGCAGCCACAGGGTCGCCGGTGGCCTCACCTGCGTGCCGGTCTGCCTCGAGCCTCGCCTCTGCTACAGCATGCTCGCCAGCGTCTCGTCCGCGCCGGCCTTCTGCGAGCCTCGCCTCGGTAGCCGTGCGTTCACCGACGTCCTCGCCTACGCCGGCCTGCCCCGAGCCTCGCCCCGACGTCCACGTGCTCACCGGTGGCGCTCGTGTCCTAGCTCACCGTCGAGCCAAGCCCCTTCCCTCCCGCCTCGCAGCTAGAGGCAAAGGCGCCCACGGCATTGCTTTGGTCCCACCAGTGCTAGAGAAAGCTAGGTAAAGCTGGTATATAGCTTATAATAATTTTATAAAATTGTTATAAATTTGTTTTTTTTTATCAAACATCTATTTTTAAAACAACTTCATCCATAAAGTTATTTTTTTTCATCACAGAGACTTAAAGTTGCGCTGAAAAAAATAGCTTTTCTCAGCCTCATCTCCTCTATATGGGCCCATGGTATCCATAAGACAACTTTTGCCCAAGAGAGTGAGCATGCTTGCGTGGAGATGGAGGCTCGCCGGCGCACCGCACGCCGGGGCGCGGCCGCCGAGGCACTGTCGACTCGGAGGGAGGCGCGGAGCCGGGTGCAGGGCCGGGGACACCGTCGCCATGGCGACCGGGCGCGTCCGCCGGGATTGGGACGCCCTCGGCGTGGGGATTTGAGCACGTCGGGGGGAGGGGGCGTCCGCCGGGATTCGGCGGCCGGAACATGAGCCTCTATGGAAGCGCAGCTCGGCCGGCTCGCGGCCTGCAAGGCTGCAAGGCGTAGCCGCCGGGCTCGCGGCCTCCATGGCGCGCGGGTCTCGGCCGAGGCACACGTCCGCCGGGCTCGCGTCCTCCATGGCAGTGGCACGAACGCGAGATACAGCTGGCGGGAGCACCGTGTGACGAGCGGAGGAAGACAAGAATCTGTGTACGAGCTCTCCGGTGAGGCACGCTGCGGCCGTAGGGTGAGTTGACGCTGGCCATGGGGCAGGGGCATGCGAGCACCTGCGGGATTGGCCGCATCGGAAGAAACGCAGCACGCGTGATGAGACTGAGAAAAAAAATAAAAAAAAAGGTGAAGGGTATTTTAGTCATTTATTCGTTTGTTGTCACGTTTTAAAGCTGTTTTGTCAAACAGGTATGAAAAATAGCTCACCTTCACTTGATAAGCTGTTTGTGAAGCAAAATATTAAAAAAACAACTTCAATAGTGAAGTTGAGTTGTGCCAAACAGGGCCTTCAGCTTCACCCGCTTGCCTTCGTCTATGAGAGGGGGATTTAGGGACTTCACCTTGAAGTTGTTTTGTTTAGCACCATTTGGTAGATGAAGCGGAAAACAGCTTTGTGAAGCTGTTTATAATCCCTCCAAACGGGCCTTACTTGCTCTATGTCACTGAGATACTGCCACATGGACTTCACTAATAGTCTTTTCATATCCTTCCTCCAGCTGGACCCTTCTCCACAACACCCTCTTCCCCAACTCCCAGGGCGACGAAGTGGCAATGGGCACCCTTGTGCCCCTAAGCCATGGGGGCGCGGAGCTCCCGCGTGGCAATGGCGGCCAGAGCTCCTCCGCCTCAAGCTATTGTGTGGCCATTTGCACCTGCCAGTTGACTGGAAGCCCTAGATCCGGTAGCTTTCGTCCCGTCCTTTCCTTACTTTCTAGTCTTCTCCGTGAGTTCTTTCATCTACGGAGTTGGCTATAACTTAATACCTTTCTGCATGTAGTTTTAGACTGCACGAATAGTTCACATGGGGGTCATCCTATCTTTCATTCAGGTTTACTTTCGGGGCATTTTAGTTTGGAATCTCCTCTTCTCCACATGCAGATAAATCCATTTCCCACAACCTCTGCGCCTTCTACCCAAAGCAATCAGAAAGAGGGTGTTCAGAACCTCTTGCCGTTCAATCTGTACCATCTTCCAAGGGCGGTATAGGGATGTAAACTGTCCCGGTCTTTCTCCTGATTCTCGAAACTGTTTTCCCCTAGATTCTTGGGAAATTTTTCACGTTCGCTTGAACTTATAAACCTAGCTTATCATCCATGATTTAGTGTCGTTGGTTGGTGGCACCTCGTTGCAGGTGGTGCTGCCTCCATTCATAATCAGGTTGGCCACTCCATTGGCCACTGCCTCAACAGCCTCCGCTGCAGGGGGTATCTAGCTGTGATGTTGAAATCTATGTTTGGTTTAACGCCACACGAACTTGGTTGGTGCTCGTGCATCCCCAGGCATCCGATTCTGCTCGCCTGAGGTCTAGATGGTTGCCTGCGTATGAGTCTGTCTGGGAGAGTTCAATCCAAACAACATGTGTGTGTGGGTTGAGCATATCTAGGTGGAGGTATCTGGGATCTCCATTTGGGCTTGGGGATGAATCTTTTTTTTTTTTTGCGAACAGGGCTTGGGATGAATCTGATTATGGGTTGAGCTAGGTCTCTGGTGGGGAGATGAACCCGATCGAAAAATTGCCTCCGAGGTTTACAGGGCAAAGAAGCGGTTTCATACATTGATTGATTGTACGCTTGCTCTTCTCAATCGGCACAAATTAAAGAAACTTGTGTGTGAACCAGTAGAAGAAAGTAGAAGAAACCAAAGATTTAAAAGCTAAATCTTTCACATAGAATCAACATCCATGCATCACAAAATTCATTTTACTTTTCATCAACCCAGTTATAAATAAAATGTTATGGTGTGAATAATTCTCCATAAATCATAAATGCTAACATATCTTGGCTATATATGGATATGAGAATCTATCTTAATTTCTCAAGGGTTTTAGTATTAACTAGATAGAGTACATAAATAATGACATATCTTGCCCCATATGCCCAGGTTTCTCAATCAATTGCTGCTCGAAACGTTTTAAGCATATCCACGCATTAAACTCTAATATAAAGTGGCTACTTTTCTTGCCTTTTATATCTACAATCAGTAGGGGTAGGCTGCCAACTCAATTTATTCGTGCCCAAACCGGAGGAGGCTTCAGTGAGACGCAATGAGAGAGGAGTGTGATCCTCATGCAAGTGCAGCTAGCAAACTTTCACACATCATCATTTTTTTTGCATGTACATAAAAAACCACTAGTAATACCACTGAGATGGTTGATTGATAAGCTTTAGGCAACATTATTTTTTAAACCAAATAACTAATTTACATTTTGTTTGCATCATATTTTTTTAGTGATTTTATCTACAAAATAAGACTCATATTGACTATATTTTTATTAAAAATAAAGGGCCCGGGTGGACCCCACGTACTCTAGGCGATTGATTAATAAATGTGTCTTTTTGTTTGGTTTCAAGTTTGAAGTAGTTATATTTTCTTAACACGGCCTAACCTATCTGGGCTATGGCTTTTGTGAATACAACGAGGGTCGTATAAATGCATTAGTATTTTTTTTAGAAAAATGACACGATGAAAAAAAAATTCACTTTTGCAAATTGAATTTTCTTTTAGTTCGTTTTTTTGGTTGCTAGTAAATCGTAATGACAACTAAAAAGCAAAGAAAAACCAAGGAATATGTGCAATCCATTGTAGATTTGCGCGCCAACACATTTCGTGACCCCGCGAAAACGAAAATCCACATCGCATCCCTTTAAAGGCCGATCGCAGGCGAACGATTTCGTCGCGTATCGGTCTCCGTCCCCAAACTGCACACCACACCACTCCGTGCAACCCAACACCCAAATGAGCGCCGCAGGCAGGGACAACCCCGTCTCCCGCAAGCGTCCGCTCGGCCCCGGCCCCCGGGCAACGCCTCTCGCCCCCGGCGTGCTCCGGTGGCGGAGGACATCGGGGATCGGGCAGCCCCAAGGCGAAGCGTCGCCTCTTCGCTGCGAACCCCGGCAGCCGCTCCACCGTTGCCGCCGCCGAGGTGCGTTTCTGCTCGGCCAAAATTTAACAGTTCCGTACTTTTTTTTGAGGTCAACGATGGGGGGTTAAAAAACCCCACCTGATATATTTAAGCCACAGATGCCGGTTGAGACCGGAAGGTGGCAGGGCTCAGGCCCTGGAGTACAAATGCAAGACTTACAGCAGGGGGGCGAGGAAAATGAACTTAAACAGGCAAGCTATTACACCATATATAGATCATGAAGCGGAACGTCATTTCTTGGAAGGCGGCATCTCCAGTCCCGTGCAGTTCCACGGCAGGCAGCAAGCAGCCGAGCATGGTCGGGAGTCATCCCCCTGAAGACCACGTCGTTTCTGTGTTTCCAGATTTCCAGCACAGAAGAAGGATGAGGGTTGATCTTGCTATCTCCGGCAGGGGTACATGGGCCACTGTGTCCCAGAGAGCTTGAACTCCAGCTATATCTTGCACTCTCCATCGATCATCCTCCAGAAGTCTTGGACAAAGGGGCAGCCCGACACTATATGATCCGCTGTTTCTGAAGATTGGTTGCATATGGCACATTTATCATCCTGGAGCACGTTTCTTCTGTTTCAGGGCGCTTCTGCTGTTGATCCTATTTTTGGTGAGCAACCATACGAAGAATTTGACCCTGGGAATGGCAAAGTTTCTCCACACAAACCGATAGGCCGGACAGGAGCCCCCTGTTTCTTATCGAAGCTTTGTATACCATCCCTGACAGAAGGAGGTGGTGTTTGTCTTCAAAGAAGCAGACCCTCTCGTCTCTGCTGTCAGAGTCACATCTTGAAGTGTTATGCTGCAGCTCTTCTAGTTCCTTTTTTGCTTGTGCACTGAGACGACGTTGGAGTTGTGGAATGAAGGGTTGGGACAGTACTTCCTGAACAGATTTACCATTCCCAATGAAGTGGCTGTGAAGAGCTGGGGTGCCGGTCGCTAGGGGGGTGTCACCGCACCCAAGCATCCTCCAGAAGGCGGTGGTCTGTCCATTCCCAACGCAGACCTTTGTGATCTGCCTGTAAGCTGGTAAAAGGTCCTTCAGCACCTCCCAGTGTGCACTGACCATCTCTCCCTGGAGGCTATGAATCTGGCTTTGTGATTTTGCCCACACTGCCCATGCCGATCCATCCGCAGAGAAGAGGCGATGGATCAGCTTAAAGGAGAGTAAGCACCAATTTTGAGTGTCTAGCCTTTTGATGCCCAGGCCCCCTTCTTCTTTTGCTGACAAAAATTATCCCAGGCGACTAGACATTTGGAGCCACTGACCTTACTGCAGCTCCCAAAGGAAGGCCCCTTCTCCGTTTGTCAAGCGCATCCCGTACCCCGGGGGCAGCAGCAAATTGCCCCCATGGCTAGGTTGGTAGCCCATCGAGTACTGAATTTATCGGACCACCTGACCAGCAGTACTGAGTAAGTGGCCTTCTAGCCAGCCAAGGTAGCGATCCACCTTGGCGATTAGTGGGGCAAAGGCTGACAGCCGGAGCTTGACGTTTTGGAGAGGGGCAGGCCAAATAGACCTGAGGGAAGGAAACCCTTTCCCGGCATTGAAGAATTTTGGAGCACGTCGTGGAGGATCCCCCCCGGGACATGCATCGGCGTCACGGTGCTCTTATGGAAGTTGATCTGAAGCCCCGTTGCAGCCGCAAACAGGTCAAGGGCCTTCTTCAAGTTTGTTGTGTCCTTATCAGCGCGGACCAAAATAATTGTGTCGTCGGCGTATTGGAGTACGGGGCAGGGAGCATCGAGGAACGGATGTCGGATGTCTCCATCCACCTTGACCCAGCTTCTGTAGAACATCAGCCATGAGAAGGAAACAGGTAAGGGGACAGAGATCACCCTATCTGAGTCCCCTCCGGCAGGATATCCACAGTCCGGGAATACCATTCACCAACACTGCAGACTTGAAGCTATTCAGGAGCTGTTTCATCCACCCCCGCCACTGTGGGGTGAATCCTCTAATCTGTAGTACTCTGTCTAAGCTGTCCCAGTTCACTGAGTCGAAAGCTTTGGCGAAGTCCAGTTTGATCACTAGTGTTGGCGTCTTCTTCTTGTAACAAACACTGGACTAGCTCTGTGGCGTACACAAAGTTCTCCGAGATAGAGCGCCCTTTGATGAAACCAGTTTGATCACATCAACCAGCCCTTGGGATCTGTCTCTGCAGCCTCGATGTAAGCATCTTTGTTAGGATTTTCACTGGGCAATTTTGCAGCGACACCGGCCTGAAAGCGCCCGGGTTGAGGAGCCGGAACCGTCTTCGGGATGAGGACGATGAGCGCCCGGTTGATAGAGCACAAGTCCACAGAGCCTGAGTGGAAAGCTTGGAGGAACCCCATCACTGCATGATTGGATACCTCCCAAGTTGCCGCGTAGAAGCTTGGGCCAAGGCCTTCTGGCCCTGGCGCGCTGTTGCCATTCATGGAGTGAACCGCTTGCTTCGCTTCAGCCTCAGTGAAGGGGGCGCAGAGAGACTCCGCTTCAGCCTGAGCCGCCCCCTGTAAAGGAGCTGCAGGTCGAACCCCAGGATGTCTGCGTAGTAGGACGTCAAAGTTGTTGTTTTGTCGGTGTGCGTAACAAGCGTCGCACCGCCAATTTCCAGATGGTGGATGCGGCTATGCCTCGCTCTTGCCGTGGCTCGGGCTTGGAAGAAACGCGTGTTGGCGTCTCCCTCCTTTAGTGCCCGGAACTTTCCTCTCTGCTTCCAGTATGCCGCGCGCTGGCTGATCAACAGTGTCAGTCGCTCCTTGCATAGCCGTCGTAGACAGAGTTCACCTGCAGACAGAGGCCTTCCTTCCTCGAACACATCAAGCAGTAAGATGATAAAGGAGCAATTGTGAAAAATTCAGGGGGGGGGGGGGGTGGGGGGGGGGCAGCCGGGTTCCAGGCCGTAATCAAACCGCCCCTGGATCCCACAGCAGGAAGAACAACGTAGTCGCTGAGGAACGGAGGGAGGAAAGATCTGCAATTGCTAGGGGAGACGTCATTGAGCTTGGACTCTTGCAGGCAGACAATGTGAGAGGGTGCGAAATAGAGATGGCATCACGCACAGCGTCGCACTTGTCAGACTGGCCGAGGCCTCGGACATTCCACGACATGAGCGTGTAAGAGAAGCGCGATTGATTCATTCAACATAGCACAACAACAAGTGAAAGAGGGAGCAGGAGGAACAGGGGGAAACATACAGGGTGCTCGTTGACACATCGATGTCAGAGGAGGCACCGGCCTCGGGCGCCGGGGAGGAGACGGGCGGGGTGGAGGAGGGGGAGGGGTGTCGTCTTCGTACTTTCGCTGAGTCCGTGGGACGTTGGTGGCATTTCGTGGATTCAGGTTGACTGTGTGATCCAGAGCCTGTGGTGTGGAATCGGGGCATTTGTTGGTTCAAAACTTCAGATCGGTTGTGCACGCATTACTAGTCCGTGTTTGTTCACATGAAATCCACACAATAAAAAAATGTTCATTGGTTGGCCCTGCGTTGGCATAGACAGGTTAGATGCAATACCATAGTTGTACATGTGTCGATATGTGGAATGTCAGGTATACAGTTTAGATTGATGTTCTGCATATAAAGTTCAGAGCTTGGGTTCCATGATACTCATTGTAATGCGGACGTGGTGCTACCTAGCATATTTGCATTTCGGATTTTTGGGGTTCCATTGATGCTTGTCAGAGCAGGAGCCGTGTATGTTCCATTATTCTCACATTCCTCTCTGACGGGATTTTGTGGTTAGTGTAAACATGCACAGCAATCCCTTCTTCTGGTCTACAATTTGATCTACTTATTTCAGACTATTTGCAGTCTTCCTGATGCAGTTTTGGGATACCTATTGTAGGCGCACTGGCTACATCGTCGACGCAAGCTGATCCTTCTTGCTGGTGCTATGGCATCAGTAGCAGTGCCTTCCTTTGGGCGATGAGAAGTCGCAGGAAGTACAGTGCAAAGCAGTTTGCTCGACTCCATGATGCCATTGTTGGTCTCGCATCTGCTGTTCACGCCGCCACTGCTCCAGTCGAACCACACCCTCATCTGTACCCCACTGTGATGGGCGTCCCTGGCTTCACTCAGGAGCAGCTTCTGGCTGTCCTCTTCTACCTCAACAAGGGCACACCCGTGGGGCGACCTTTCTGGCGATGTCTGAATCACATCGTGTGCTGTGGATCGAGCAGATCCTTGCCAAGCAGGAGCTCTGAGGTAGCACTAGCAGCTGTGTTTAGATGGTTAGGATGTAGCAGGTGACAATGGCGGCTACCAGCCTACCACTCCCTTTTGGTAATGCAGTTGAGATGAGTTTGCTGTGACAGTAGTTGCAATTGATGATGGATGGTAGCATGACAGTGTATGTCGTGATTGTAGCAGCGATATTTTGTGAATCTAGCTGCTTTGACACTTTGACAATCTCCGGTTCTCAATTCCTACTACTGTTGTCACGCTGTTGATCTCTGCATAAGATGGTTGGAAGGTTGTGTTGAGTTTTTGCTTATCTGACATAGAGCATGTAATGATGAATGAGCAGAGTACCTGTGATTGTTTTTTTTTCTCGATTACACAAAAGGTTTGATTGTAGTACCTGTGATTGTGATACCTTTACGTTTTTGTACATGCTTATTATGGTGGGGACAGCACAAATTGGTTGCAGTAACCACTGATTGTAGCCCAGCAACTTCGTTAGTTAGATTTGATTGGCCTGAAATCTCACGAGTTTAGCCAATCCTGCTCTGTAGCCCCATGACTTTGAACAAATCTCATAAATCTTGATTGTGAACAGGTTTCATTATACCAAAATCTAAAGTCTTTCATGTTTCTTTCTGTTGGTAAAATTCACAGAACTTGGATGCAAACAAAACTGATTACCATGGCTTCAATTTTTGTATTTCCTACACTGCAGCTAAAACGACAAAGCAAATGAAAAATGCAGGAGGAACTTGAGTGAATGTCTGGTCATGAGGTGGTGTGATCCTTAATACTCCCTCCATCCCAATTTTTTTTTTTGACTGTCAATGGGGGGAGACGGTCCCCACCTGATTTTGTATATTAGTATTGTGCCCAAGGGCTAATGTGAAGATTACAGTACATGGCTCACAGATTGAGAGGGGTTAAAGGGGGGGGGGGGGGGTACATCATAAACAGCATGGATACAGAGTAGTCTACTGAGCCTAGCAGTCGTTACAGGGGTTTCTACCTTGGCCTTATCTTGCCATCAGAAAGATGGAGCACCAGGAGTTAGCAATGTGTTTATTCTTCCATGGAAATCTAAATCTCCATTGATCCGCAGCCAATTTGCAGAGGTTGAGCAACTGTTGTACCGTGGTGGTTTCATCCCTGAAGACTTTTGCGTTTCGAGCCTTCCAGAGCTGCCAACACACAAGGGCAATGAAAGCCGCGAAGAGGTCATGTGGTACCCTTCCGGAGGGAGGGACAGAGTACAAAGTAGTCAATGGTTGGATTGGCTGGGATAGTGAAGCCCAGTTGCAGCCATGTTTGTCGAGCTAAGTCGCAGTCCCAAATGATGTGCTCAGGTGTTTCATCCGCTGAGTTGCATATCTGACATGTCGGGGTGTCAACTATATGTTTTTTGAAAAGCAAGCAGCGGCACTGGATGCACTTCTGAAGGAGTAGCCAAATAAAGAGCTGCACACGCGGTGGTGAAAGTGTTTTCCACACGAAGTCTGACCTGCCATTTTGTCCCTGGTTTCTAGCTTTGAGCAGTCTGTAGATAGCTCCGGTGTCAAGGTTTTTGTCCTCCTTACTGAACAGAGACTGTCGCTGAGATGTCCTGGCAGATGGAGGTCAGGCCCGATCTTGCTTGGGGTGAGAGGCGCGGTACCAGTGTGTTTTGAATTCCCAATGCAAGCATTTCACTGACAGAGGCACTTTTGTGAGTGCGGTGGCCGTAAAGGGCTGGGTATATGTCTTCAAGGGGCTCCTCCCCTAGCCAGACATCTGTCCAAAAGGAGCAGGCTCTGCCATCTCCGATGTGGACATATGTAATTGCCCCATAGAGGGGCAGCAGTGAGTGAAGAGTGTTCCATCCCAAATTATAAGGCATCATAAGAATTTTGGAGAGTGTATCTTAAATTTGACCAAACTTATATGAAATATAATAACGTTTATGATACCAACTAAGGATCATTAGATTTTTTATCAACTATATTTTTATAGTATGCCTATTTAATGTCATTTTTTTTATAATTTTCTCTATAATTATTGATCAAATTTGAGATGTTTTGACTCACTAAGGTTTTTGAAATGTCTTATAATTTGAAACGGAGGGAGTACTACTTAGTCCAATTTCACCGATGTGCCATACCAGTTAACAAAAATTTCAGTCCATCAGTCTGTCTAATGTATCTCATCTACAATTCTACGAATAGTTCACCATACCATACACACTGTGTCCATCACCACACAGGTTACAAGAAACAAATCCATTCGCTTGACTCAAACATCCAGATGTTTGTGTACCTGGCATTTTGTCATTACAACTCAAACGATTTGTAGTAATAACAAATGCCATTTCATGTTGATGGCATTATCTGCATTCATCCTTTGCTCGCAATTGAGGTTTCATGGAAATTAATCTCCATCATTGCTATTCCTTGGTAGCATCCGATAATAATCCTACACAAATTAATGTACTCCCAATCATGAATTTCAGATGGTCCATAGGAACGGAAAAATATGCTTTATCAGAATTGAAGAAAATGAGAGAAGATTAACAAAGTTTTTAGTGAGCAAATAATTTATATTCAACAAAATACATGTCTTAACCTACTTAAAATGTATCAAATCCTCCGAAGGGTATGTTTGCGACCATGTACCTGGCCGGTCTGGCCAGCCCAACCGGCCCAAGCTTGGGAAAGCCTGGTTCATGTGGTACAACACCTCATGTTTGTGCTTGTATATCCAGTGAGCCCGGCTCAAGCAAGACCATGTTTGTCATCGAAGAGGCAGCCGGGTTGAAGGGCTAACCGCCACCAATTTGCGCCAAAAATGGCCAGCTTGTGCCGCGAGCAGCTGTGCTCTGGGGAAACAGAGGATTTGAGTGTTTCCAGGGAGCCAGGCTGTGAAGTCGGTTTGGCCCCTAGAAGCCAGGTTCACACGCGGGTCAAGGTGGCAAACAAGGCCAGATGCAGCCGGGAGCGTAGCCGAGCCCCAGAGCCACCCTCGCAAACGCACCCTATTGGATATCCTTAGTGTCCTGTACGTACCAACTAGATTCAGTGTCCGCTTACATGAACCATTATGAAAATAATGAGCATGGTGTTTGGCTTCTTATATAATCTCTACTATAATTAAATTCTTAAATAAATTTATATCCACTCATACAAATGTCCCCCGCTGAGAGATCCAACCTTCATGTACTGAAGAAATTGCATACAAAAATTTACATTCATAAAAATCAAGGTCACAAAAGATCAGAGTCAGATCCGAAAGGTTACAGTCGATGTTTGTCCCAGGGCCTCCGCTAGTATTCAGCCAGGAAGAAAAAAACCGCGCCTCCGCATCACCGCCCCAGCCGCGGCCACTGACCTGCTGAGCCCCGGCGGCCCCACCGCATCACCGCCCCTGCCGCGGCCGCCGACCTGCCGAGCCCCGACGGCCGAAAACCCGCCCCAGCCCGTGGCAGCGCCTGTCCTCTAGACATGGATGTTGGGGGTCTCTCCTCCATGACTGTGCATCTCGCAGCGACAAAAGCTTGCGATGAGGATTCAAAGGTGACTTTGTTCCATAGCCACTCCTTGGAGAATGTTACCTGCTCCTCATTCTCCCTCGGTCTCTCATTATGGGTCAGGTGTCTAATTATACCTTCCCTTCCTCTCTGTTCAGGTAAGGTAATCACTAATCAATGTGGGTCATGTGTGGATTCAGCCAAATTTGATCTATGCAGTTCCTTGCAGCAGCCAGATTAAGAGGATGGAGGTGAAGTTGCAGAAAATCAAGTAGGGGCCTCCACAGGCTATTCGAGTCTGCTATGGTGACCTCTGCCATGTTTATTTCTCTGCTTAATTAACTCAATCGTTGTTAAAAGTTTTTCTAATCCTTGTGCTACTCTGATTGAGAAATATTGTGGCTTTCAGTGAAATTGGTTGTTGTTCGGAGTGTCTTTTTTTTTGTCTTGCATCATATGTGTTTGTTGGAATGCTTCTGTTATTACTGCATCTGGAAGCGCTATATCTTACTTGAGAAACATTTCATAGCAGCCCTAAGATCTGAAGACTTTAGATGAGATGAACTTTCATAGGTTCTGAGCAAAATAATTTTCAATGTTAACAAAGTACGTTCACCTGAATTTATATCATCTATATCCCTTTCTGGAATGTTGATGGAATTTTGAATGGTTTGTCTTTTTCTTGGTACGTTGCCTTTGAATGGTTCTGCTAGAATTTGAGTCCATTCTTTATAAAATAAAACTCAGTGATAAAATTATAAATATGTACTCCAACACAGTGCCTTATCGGGACTACGAGTCAAGTAGCCAGTAATCGAATCAACCATTTTGCTGCAATACCTAGATGATGGATAGTGGTAATGAATAATCATGGCCCTATTGGTTTCGGTGATTAACAACAAATAAAGATTATTATGGCTAATGTGTGTTTTGTAGAGGCTATGTGTAGCTTAGCCATAGTGATCAATGTGAATGGACATCAATGGTTGTCACTTAGCCCCCAAGATGGATATCGTTTCGGATTTCAAAGAGACATGATGAAGACCCTAGAGTGATAGGTCTAAGTGCTATAAGGAGATGTAGGACACTTAGTATAGATAGGGCTTTATTTGATCTTTGACTGTACTATCAAGAGGGGTTGAGACTAGTATATTGACTTAGGAGGGCTTCATGACTTAGGTGTGGTGCACACTTGACTACCTTAGCTCTAAGCAAGCCTATGGTGACCGTAAGATAGCCTAGAACAACTCTCATATTCATCGCGAGGAAAACCGGAGTTGAGAGAGCTGTTTTCTAGGCTGCGGACGCTGAAGAACTAGGCGACGGACGCTGTCCGTCGCATTAGTCAGTGGCGCTAGACGCTGGGGTGTTTGCCCTCGAGCGTCTGTCGGCCTTACAGTGAGTGCCAGAAAAGCTCGATAGCGACGGACGCTGTCCGTCGGCGTTGCGTCGGACGCTGAGGAGCGTCCGTCGGCCTTATATAGAGAGTTGTTTTCAACCAGTTGCGCCGGACGCTGAGGTGCAGCGTACGTCGCCAAAGTGACGGAGCGTACGTCGCCTGTTTGAATGAACAACAACTGGCCGTTGGGGCTTGCGATGACACGTCCGTTGCCTAGACGTCGGAGCGTCTGTCGCCAACTTAAAGGCTGTTCTTCAGCAACCCGTGGGCTGGCTGTGTGTGGGGGGGTATTTATACCCCATCCCTTGCCTTCCCCACTTGCCTTTGCTCATTTGGATTACTGAGAAACCTTGTGAGGTGTGGGAAGAGAGCAAGAGCCCTAGAGAGAGAAAGTGATTTACGAATCCATCCATCCATCCTCTCCCTAGTTCATCGAAGAGATCAAGTTGTACATCCACTCTAGTTGTGAGGCTTGATTGAGTCAAGTGAAGGTCGAAGCTTGTTACTCTTGGTGATCGACATCACCTAGATGGTCCGGTGGTGCTTGGAGGAAGGTGATCGCCGGAAGGATTGTCGGTGGCCCTTCTCCATTGATGTGTTCATCGGTTATGGGCGGTTCACCGAGCCGGAGTAGCGAAGAACTAGCCCGTAGAGAGCACTCATCCCTTGCGCGGGATTGATGGGGAGCAATACCTTGCAAGGTGCTCCAACGAGGACTAGGGGGGAGTATCGACTCCTCGATACCTCGGCAAAACATCGCCGTGTCAAGAATCTCTTTCCCTAGCTCTTTACATTCCGCACTTGTTCTTAATTCATACTAGAATTATGTAGGGTGTTCTTCCTTTATATGCCTTGCTACCGCTTTCTAGCTAGGACACACAATCGGTAGGCACTAGGGGTGATTGACATTTGTTTAGGATTTCATATTTGCTTTAGAAATTTGAAAGCTCAATTCACCCCCCTCTTGGGCATCTTGATCCTTTCAATTAGTATCAGAGACAGGTTGCTCTAAATTAGGCTTCACCGCCTAGAGCAAGATGTCCCATGGGGATGGACTGCCACCTATGTTTGATGGGGATGACTTTCCTTATTGGAAAGTGCGGATGGAGACCTACCTTGAGGCTGTGGATGTCGGCGTTCACAAAGCCGCCACTGTGGGTGGATCAGTGTTCGCCAAGGATCCCTTCTTTGAGAAGAACAATGCTAAGGCAAAGAACATTTTTTTTCCGAGGCATTTGCATGGATGTGTTCAATCGTGTGCGGAATTGCAAAACCGCATATGATGTTTGGACAAATGTTTGTGCACTTCACGAGGGGACCAAATGTGAGCGTGAGGAATGCTACCATTTGGTCATGGCTAAGTTGAACTCCTTTACCATGCTTGACAATGAGAATGCTAATGAGATGTACTCACATCTTAATATTCTTGTAGAGGAGTTGAATGAACTTGGGCTCACCCAAATGCAACCCGCCGATATGGTGCGCAAGATTCTTTGTGTCTTGCCAATTGACAAGTATGGCCACATCATCACCGTTCTTCACCAAGGGGATCTCTCTACTTCTACACCAACACAAGTGTTGGGCAAGATCAATGCTCGTGAGATGTATATGAAGATCGGTGATGGCGAATCTTCATCCTCCTCCAAGAAGAAAGAGAAATAAAAAGAGAAGGAGAAGGACTTGGCCCTCAAGGCTTCCACCAAAGAAAAATGCAAGATCCAATTGGTGGTTGAGGACTCAAGTGATGAAGAAGATGAAGACAACATCGCTCTCATGGTGAAGAAGACCACCAAGATGTTGAAGAGACTAAATAAGAATGGAGTCAAGTTTGACTCAAAGAAGAAGAAATTCTTCACAAGCTCTTCAAGGAAGCCCATCTCACAAATGAAGTGCTACAATTGTGGGATTCTTGGTCATCTAGCTCATCAATGCACCAAAGAGAAGAAAGACAAGTTTAAGAACAAGAAATTCAAGAACTACAGGAACAAGAAGGGTGCACAAGATGATTCAAGTGATGATGACAAGAAGCAAGATAAGACATACAAGAAGAAGAACTTCGACTTCCACAAGAAGAAGAAGGATGGCAAGGCTTACATTGTTGGTGATTGGCTCACCGACATTGAAGACTCAAGTGATCCCTCTGATAGTGAAAGTGAAGATGATAAGGTGGCCACTTTGGTGATTGGTTCTTCTACTCCACCACCACCTCCTCCATCATCACCGGGCTCATTCTCTACACACCTATGCCTCATGGCTAAAGGTGACAAGAAGGTACAAAAAGAGGATGATGATGATAGTGGTGACTCAAGTGGTAGTGATAGTGATGAAGATTCGCCTTCCTATGATGAGCTAATTAAAATTTGTAACAAATACTCTAGCATCATAAGGAAATACAAAGGTAAAAATGATAAACTACTTGAGGTACAAGAAAACTTGCATGCTAAGCTTGATGCCTTGTATATCTAATGATGATTTGAAGCTTGATAACAACACTCTGACATCTAGCACTAGGGAGCTCAAAGCCCCACTCAAGCAAATGAATGAGAAACATGATAATCTTAAGAGGTCATAACAAGAGCTCCATACAAGGTATAACTTGCTAAAAGATGACTACAACCAAGTGAAAAATGGACATGGCACACTTGTGGTAGCTAATGAATTTCTCACACATGATCTTGCTACACATATTGCTATTAACCCGATTGTTAAGTGTGATATAGCTACTTATTGTGAGGACTTGCTTGATGAAGTTGCTAGTGAGCAAAATGCTAAATGGAAGGGCAATAAGTTAGTTGAGGCTGACAAGTATGATGACTACATGAAGATGAGGGAAGAGAACTCAAAGCTCAAGGAAGAGCTAATCAACCTCAAGGCTAACAAGCCCTTCACTATCAAGTCAGCCAAGGAAGATGACAAGGATGCTACCAGCTTGATCAACACACTTAGAGAAGAAAATGCAAACCTCAAGAATGAGAAGATCAAGCTTGCAAGTGGTTTGGAGAAATTCACCAAGGGCCACAACCTTCAAAGTGATCTCTTGATGAACACCATCATGAAGAATGACAAGATGGGTGTTGGGTTCAAGGAGAACCAAGTTATGAAGGCCAAAGTCAAGATTGAAGCAAAGAACTATTACAAGAACAAGTACAATGGCAACAATCAATACAAGCTAAAACCCAAGCCAAGGAGATGCTTTGAGTATGATCAAGTTGGTCACTTTGCTTATGATTGCAAGACTACACCACCCTAGACCTTACCCAAGCACACAAGGCTGTTTGCTCATGATGCACACTTCATCATCAACAAGGATTCCAAGGGTAGACCACTTATTGTGTTTCTCGGTCCCAAGATGAAGAACAAGCCTAAAGTGTTGTGGGTTGCTAAGGAGTTGGTTGAAAAGGCTATGGGACCTCGCCAAGTGTGGGTTCCCAAACAACAAGCTTAACTCCAAGTTGCTTGTGTGTAGGTGAACTACAAGACCGGTGGGAGCCATTGGGTAATTGATAGTGGTTGCACTCAACATATGACCGGCGATCCCTGGATGTTCACCACACTAGATGAAGATTGTGCAAATCAAGACAAAATTACCTTTGGGGATAATTCAAAAGGGAAAGTGCAAGGGCTTGGCAAAGTGGCTATCTCCAATGATCAATCAATCACAAATGTCTTGCTAGTACAATCATTGAGTTTCAACTTGCTTTTGGTTGGTCAATTGTGTGATCTTGGTTTTCATTGTCTCTTCACTCCAAGTGAGGTGGTTGTGACAAAAGTGGAAGATTCATCATTGATATTCAAGGGATTTTGGCACAACAACCTCTATCTAGTGGACTTCATTTCCAATGAGGCTAGCTTGCAAACTTGTCAATTCTCCAACAATTCTTTGGGTTGGTTATGGCATAGAAGATTAGCACATGTGGGCATGTCAACCATGAAGAAGCTTGTCAAGAAGGAAATGGTTAGAGGAATCAAGGATGTGGTGTTTGAGAAGGATAAATTGTGTAGTGCATGTCAAGCCGGCAAACAAGTGGCAAACACTCATCCAACCAAAGCTTTCATGTCAACTTCAAGAGTCCTAGAGCTACTCCACATGGATCTATTTGGACCTACCACCTATGCTAGCCTTGGAGGCAATCTCTTTTGCTTGGTGGTAGTTGATGACTACTCTAGGTACACTTGGGTATTCTTTCTTCGAGACAAGGGAGAGACAACCGAGATATTCAAGAAGTTTGCAACTAAAGCACAAAATTAGTTTGATATGAAGATCAAGAAGATAAGAAGTGACAATGGCAATGAGTTTGTGAACACCAAGATTGAAGACTATTGTGATGAAGTTGGAATCAAGTATGAAGTGTCCGCCACATATACTCCTCAACAAATGGTGTTGTAGAGAGAAAGAACCGGACTCTAATCACTCTTGCTAGATCTATACTTGATGAGTACAATACCCCCGAGAAGTTTTGGGCCGAAGTAATCAACACCGCATGCTATGTGGCCAACCGGCTATTTGTCCAAAGGCTTCTCAAAAAGACCCCTATGAGCTTGTGAATGGGAAGAAGCCGGATATATCATTCTTCCGAGTGTTTGGATGCAAAGTCTACATCTACAAGAAGCGACAACACTTGGGCAAGTTCCAAAGGTGTTGTGACATTAGTTTCGTTGTTGGTTATTCGCTTAAATCCAAGGCATACCATGTATTTAACAAAGCCATCGGCTTAGTTGAAGAAACATACGACTTGGAGTTTGATGAAACTAATGGCTCCCAAGGAGCGCTTGAGAATCTTGATGATGTAGGTGATGAACCCTTGAGGGAGGCTATGAAGAATATGCCGATTGGTGCCATCAACCCACAAGAGGTTGAAGAAGTTGAAGATGATGCAAATCAAGTACCTTCTCCACCTCACACGCCTCAATTTAATGAAGAACAAGTGAGGGAAGCTCAAGAAGATACCTTCGTCCCCCAAGATCAAGCCAAGGCGGAAACTCAAAATGTTGATGCACCACATCCCCCTCCTCAAGAAACTAATAGAAGATCTACACCTATACTTCAAGCTCATCCACAAGACTTTATCATAGGGAGTCCATCAAAGGGGTAACAACTTGATCTAGACTTGCTTCTTATGTTGAGCATCACTCTTTTGTTTCCTTTGTTGAGCCTACTAGTGTGGAGGATGCACTCGTGGATCCGGATTGGGTGAATGCCATGCATGAAGAGCTCAACAACTTCACCCGGAATGAAGTGTGGACACTAGTAGAGAAGCCCAAAGGAGCAAGAATCATTGACACCAAGTGGGTGTTTCAGAACAAGCAAGATGATCAAGGTGTGGTTGTGAGGAACAAGGCAAGATTGGTGGCAAAGGGGTTCTCTCAAGTTGAAGGTCTTAATTTTGGGAGACCTCCGATTGCAAGACTCGAAACCATTCGTATCCTTTTGGCGTATGCTTCACATCACAAGATGAAACTCTTTCAAATGGATGTGAAGAGCGCCTTCTTAAATGGTTTCATTAATGAACTTGTTCATCTTTCACAACCTCCCGGGTTTGAAGACCCAAATTATCCTAATCATGTATATAGGTTGTCCAAGGCACTCTATGGATTGAAGCAAGCTCCAAGAGCTTGGTATGAGAGGCTAAGGGACTTCCTACTCAAGAAGGGCTTCAAGATCGGGAAAGTTGATACCACACTATTCACCAAGAAGCTAGATGGAGAGATCTTTGTTTGCCAAGTATATGTCGATGACATTATATTTGGGTCAACAAACCAAGATCATTGCAAGGAGTTTGGTGACTTGATGTCCAAGGAGTTCGAGATGTCCATGATTGGTGAGTTTACCTTCTTCCTTGGCTTCCAAGTGAAGTAGTTGAGGGAGGACACCTTCATATCTCAAGAGAAGTACACTCAAGATGTGCTCAAGAAATTCAAGATGGAGGATGCAAGCCAATCAAGACCCCCATGCCTACTAATGGATATCTCAACCTTGATGAGGGAGGTAAACCGATTGACCAAACTCTCTATCGCTCTATGATCGATAGTTTACTTTACCTCACCGCATCTAGGCCGGATATCATGTTTAGTGTGTATATGTGTGCTAGGTTTCAAGCTAATCCTAAGGAATCGCACTTAAGTGCCGTAAAAAGAATCCTTAGGTACATAAGGCACACCCCTAGCATTGGCCTTCAGATTATACCGGGTGTAAGGTTGATAGGAAGAGTACCTCCGGAGGGTGCCATTTGCTAGGAAGATCTCTTGTTTCTTGGTACTCAAAGAAGCAAAATAGTGTGGCTTTGTCTTCCACCGAGGCGGAATACATAGACACGGGAGCATGTTGTTGTTGACGGTCCTTAAGTACCAAAATCAACCATCAACTAAACAAGGAAAAGGATCTATATGAAACCAATAGCAAGAAATAGGGTTTATACTGACAGAATTCCACAAGTTTTGGTGAATGTCTATTTCTGCAGGGGGATATCAGGAAATATGGAGCAAAGGCCCACATGTCATGTTTACATAGACATAATTATCATCGGCACGAAAAAGAATACTCTAGAAGAGTCAAGAAGGCGTGGGAAGAAGCGAGAGGCCGAGCGGGCCCAGGGGCAGGGCGCCCGCCCTACCCCCTAAGGTGGCCACCCTAGGGCAAAGCCCAATGGGTCTCTGCTTTGTGGACCCTCTCTCCACCGCCTTTGAGATCACATCTACACCCTCCATCAAGGTCGGTTTGATCCGACGGTTGACGTTCATTTGAGGAGGCTATATAAGGAATGCCCCCTGTCCCTGAGGACAAGAGCCTCTCTGACCTAATTCATTATTCATCATCCATCTCAAGAGGAGAAGCCCTTGATCAATCCCTAGAGCCACCACATCAACTAGATCTCTAGTTTAGCATAACTATATAGGATTAGAACTAGAAGGAGTCAATCTTCGATTGGTTTCCAGATCTGTCAATAGGATTATTGGTAATTCTCTTCCTAGTTCTTCATTGTTCTTCAGTATTATGAATATGACTTTGCTCTATTTCATTATATTGTTTATGACTTTACTCTATTCGTTTATGTTCTTAGTTATATTGTTCTTAGTCTATTATGATTATATGCTTGGCTTAGTTAGATCTGCATCATATCCATGTTTAGGATCGTATAGCGTTTATCCATTAGTACTATGGGTAAATGAGAGATATTGTGTAGGCGTGGTGCCTAGACCGTATTTATCTACGATTGTACCCTATATTCCGGATCGAGAGGTAGATCGCGGGAGTGACAGTCCTGTTGAGTCCTTTGTAGTCCTCCTCCCGTTTATAGGGTAGGCAGAGCAGTTCTATTACAGGGAAATGATTGCTATGTTTCTCATCTTCCTTAGTAATACTCACTACACATGAATATCTCTTATCTCGCCATGATTTCCAAGTGTAATTGCACTAATCATAGTATGCTAGACTGTATAGTTAAGAATGACTTAGGAAATATTTTTGTAGTTCGTCCTAATTCCATGCTAATGACTTGCTAGAATATATATTGAGGTGCTTATCATTATCTTATGTGGCTATTATATGCTGATCAGTATTTATCTTTTGTCACTATTCATTCATTATCTATATCTTATGTGACACTTATCCTGTATTGAGTGAGATAGATGAAAACACTCCATTACACGTGTAGTGATACTCATTAATCATCATTACTCATTCCTCATTTATTCCTTAGTATCCCATCCCAGTGGTAAAAATATAAATAACAACACCTGGAATACTTCTGGTTAAAATGCTACTTCGGTATAATCTGTGCGCTTGCAGAAACACAGTTATATTTATTATTTATTAGAAGAGGAAATGCATATTTCAATACCGCATCTCTGTGTCATGCTGGGGATGACAACCTAGCTTAAGTGACATGAAAGGTGGATAACCATTTTTGGCGTCGTTATCAGAAATAGAATTTATTCTACTTTTGGTAATGACGTTAAGAAGTATCAACAAGCATTTTTGGCGCCATTGCCGGGGAAGGTTGATTACCTATCAAAATGAATAAATGAGTTATCACTCTCATCACTAATGAGATTGAGAAAACATCAATTCTCTACTCATACAGCCTTACCCTTGATCTTTTCCTATTTTTCCTATCATTTTATGCAGGGTAATGTATGAATAGGTTTGATCTTCCAGACAATTTTGTTAAAAATCATGAAGCATTAATCAGAAGGACAAAAGCCAAGCTTAAGAAAGTAACAAAATCATCATCAACATTTCAGCTTGAAGCTTCATTCAATCAAGAAGATCATCAAAACATCGTTCGGTACTTGATACCAGAGTTTGAAGCCATAGCAGACAAGTCAATCCGTGAGTTCTTAGCCCCCACCACGGACAACATACGCACTAGACCTGCTGCGAACATTGATCGGTCATTTGAGCCAAAGCCTGCGCTCATCAACATGGTGCAAGCAAGCCAGTTCTGTGGGAAAGCACATGAAGACGCTAGTGCTCATCTCCAACACTTCTTGAAGATTTGCAGCACATTCACTATCAAGGATATCCCTAGAGATGCCATACTACTTCACCTTTTCCCATTCTCACTCTTGGGAAGAGCGAATCAATGGTTCTATGCAACCAAGGAGAAGAATACTATGTGGGCACTTTGTTCCACCAATTTCCTAGCAAAATTCTTTCCCATGGGAAAGACCAATGCTCTCCGTGGGAAGATTTCAAATTTTTAGCAACAACATGATGAGTCCATTCCAGAAGCATGGGAGCGCTTCCAAGATTACATCCTAGAATATCCCCATCACGGAATGGAGAATTGGTTACTCATGGAGACTTTCTATCATGGGCTCAGCAACAGCACTCGTGAAACCATGAATGCTGCTGCCGGAGGAGCGTTCCTATCACTTACAATACCACAAGCCACATCTCTTGTGGAGAAGATGGCATCCAACCAAGGTTGGAGTGAAGAAAGAACTCAAACTCTTAAGAAAAGTGGAGGTATGCACCAGCTCAAAGAGGTAGACATGCTGTCAGTAAAGCTAGACTTGCTCATGAAGAGACTCGATGAAAAAGTTGGAGAGAAGAAAGAAGTTATGAACATCTATGACTCTCATATGACCTGTGAAGAGTGTGGAGACACTGGACACTCAGGCAATCATTGTCCAGAATTGCAAGAGGATGTGAACTACATCAACAACAACAACTACAACCGTCCTCAACAAAATCAAGGTTGGAATCAATAACAACAAAGCCCTAACTACTCAGGTAACTACTCAGGTAATTATCAAGGTAACAATTTCAATAATCCTAGTTTTCCACCTTTGAGAGAGTTAGTAGCTAACCAAGGAAAGTTAATGGATAACATGTCTAAGAAATTAGCATCCAATGATAAAATACTAGAAACTATAAATAATAGAATGGATAATTTTTTTGTTGCCATCAAGAATCAAATTAGCTTTAATAAAATGATTGAATCTCAGCTAACCCAAATAGCTGCTGCTGTTCCTATCACTAACCCCGGTATTCCATCACAACCAGAAGGATTAGAATCTACAAATCTTGTAGACATATTCGATGCAGATGCTTATTGGAATAACCCCACTGAAGAGTGGTGTAACGATTTCCTACCAACCAAGAAAGGAGATCCAGGAAGACCCTTCATCCCAATCTCCATGGCACCATGGACTTTCCAGAAGCACTTTGCGACTTTGGCGCAAGCGTCAATATCATGCCCAGGGTAATATATGAGAAATTCTTTAATTATCCTTTATCAGAAACAACCCTATGTTTGCAGCTTGCAGATCGGACACTATGCTACCCAAGAGGAACATTAAAAGATATCCGTGTCTGAATTGGTACCTCATATGTCCCAGCAAACTTCATGGTGATAGAGACCGGTGTTGATGAGAGGTCACCCATCATCCTAGGAAGGCCACTCTTGAACACTGCCAGAGCTGTCATCTATGCTAGCACTGCCAAGATCAGTTTCTTCATCAAGGGGAAGAAGGAGACATTTACCTTCAAGAACAAAACCATACAATCTCCTGAACAACCCCAACATGAGCCAAGAAAGAGGACCGATGGGAGGAACAAGCAGAATAAGCAGAACAAGAATAAGAACAAGAATAAGAAGCAAGTACGGACAAAATCAGTAAAGATGGTCACGACACTCCACAATAATCAAGATCACCAAATCAGATCCCCTCATTTGATCAAGAAGGACGACCCAGGTATCCCAACCATTGAATGCACAATCAACAGATGCTCCTTTTAGAAGGCAATCTGCGACACCGGATCGGGCGTCAACATTATGGCCAAATTGACCTATGAGTTTCTATACGACACAATGCCTCGACATCCAACATATACCCAACTTCAGATGGCAGATCAGACATGCTGCGTCATTGAAGGCATAGCAAAAGATGTCCCCATCCAGACTGATGACCACTTCATCCCTACAAACTTTCTAGTTGTTGGTATGGGAGAAGATGATTATGATCCACCTATCATCCTTGGAAGACCGTTCCTAAGCACCACCAAAGCTATCATCTACATTGGGATAGGAGAAGTGCATCTACACTTCCCCTCTGAGAAGGTACGCCGTTACTTTAATGCTAACTACATTGTTGAAGAATCTAAGCAGAACAGAACACGAAGAAGACGCCGCTACCGCAACCAGAAGAAGCAGAACACCAAAGACGGATGGGCAAATTATAAAGGAGAAATATCTAGATATGAAGAGAGATACCCCAAAGAAGAAGAATCAATATACGCAACTCCACTCTCGAGGCCAAACACACCACCAACTCCAAGGTTGGGAAATGAAAGATCATTCTACGACTACCCTAGGCACGAGAGCGGAGAATCTTGGGAAGAAGAAAAGGTATGTCCTTTCAATCATAATGAATATCCAGAAACAAGAGTTTGTCCTAGGGAGGCGGCCACATCAACACGAGTGTGAAGACAAAACGAAAATAAATCATACTAGAAGAAGAAGCGCAGCCGGAGACGCCAGCTACGCCGTCCAATGAGCCCAGGACAACTAAGGACCAAGGAGTCCTGTTCGGAGGACTTAAACCACCAAACGCCATGCCAAGAGGTAACACTTGGTAGTTATCCCTTTTCCCTTAATTATTTACTTTTTCAAATCAGTTAAAAAATAAAAAAAATAAAAATGTTTAAAACTGTTAAGCCCCATGTGAATAGACTCATGGCATAAAATTCATGAGTGTACTCGCTGTGGTGGCATAAAAAATATAATAAATAAGTTTTTGTCTTATAAAATAAAAATAAAAATAGTAAGTTTATGATCCTGCTAAATAATAACACCCATTAGAGGAAGCTTGACATGATCAAGGCTAGAGATTTATGACTAACAGTTAATCAGTTCCACAAGCTTTGTTGTCTATTTGAGCTTCACAGAATTCAAGGATCAAAGGAGAATAGTAACCAGAGGACACCTCTGCTACCTGCCAGTGACATCAGAAGAAATTACGTCAAAATCCAGCTTTGGGGAGAGCACCCCCACGTACTCAGCTAAGTATTATTACTGCCTACCAATTTTTATATCTATACTCTATTAAAATATAAAAAGATGCATAATAGAAAAACCAATAAATTTTTCCCGCTTATATATATATATGTTTTTGATTAGTTAAGAGTTTTCTAATAAATAAATAAAGAGAATAAAATAAAATAGCTATGCTAAAATGAATCCCAGTAATAAACTCTTAATATGGAGATGATGAATAGTTGCTCTGCCGTAATTCCTTTTAAGTACCTAGTTTTCAAATTTGATCTCTCTCAAGTTTAGGCATAACTGTTATGATTTGAAATTTACTCTAAACCTAAACTTGTGGGAAGAGTACCTGATCTAAAGTCTAAGTTGTTGACGGATATGATATGGGAAGGTTTGAGTTGCTATTTATCTGCTCCTAGAGATACTAGAATTCTGGAGAATTTTATCTTTTGAAAACTTTAAAAAGACCACATGATGAGTTCCTGTATGACGAGAGTTTATATTCCTACCACAACCATATATCCATGCTTACTAGATTAGGAAACCACACATATTTACATACTCCTTATGAACATTGAGTGTGGTCAAGCTGTGTGACCCTCGGGAACTAGTCATGCGGTCTGAATCAAGATTCACGTACACTCCACCCACATACGCTACTTCTATCCCAGAAGTACACATCCACATACATCTACTTATTTCCATCTCCAGATCCACCCACCAAAAACATTCTACTCCTAATCCAGGAGAGAATAGAAATACATAAATATTCTCCTATTCCTGTTTTTCCCTGTGAAATAAATGCTCCAACCACGTTCGCTTCATTACTATGTAAGGATAAGTACTCTTAAGAAAAGAAGAGAAAAAAGAGAGACGAGGAAATAAAAATGGGCAAGTGCCCGCCAACCTCAAAAAAAAGGTTTTATATATTGAGCATCTCATTCCCTCCGAAAGGTTTCAAATACAAGAAAGGTATATCCATCAGAAAGGGAGCAAAAGTAGAATTAGACTTTCATCTCTGTTATCATCATCATCACCACAACCATCATTCCATCATCATCATCATACACCATTCATTCGCCACACATGCATATCTTGATTTGACTTATTGACATGTTCCTTTGGATCCACGGTTTGACTATGCAACATATGTCTTGTAAGTTGTATACGCTATCTCCCACCTATGAGCTCCAGATATAAGCCTTAGAATTAGGGTGAGAGAGAAGGCAATACCATAATGCCTTATACCACAAATACCACATATTTGAGAGAAGGAATACACCATCAATGCCTTGGTAAGGATCCAGAAATACCACAAAGGAGCGATTGAGAGAGTCATACAAGGAATCTCTGAGTTTTATTTTGAAAATCTCTAAAAACTCCGAAGCTATAGTTGATCATAGAGCAAGGTACATGGTGCTTGACTGGACCGTTCTATCTTTCAACTACCCAAGATAAAGGTGACGATTACAAGCCCCATGGTGGAAGGTAAAATGAGTAAGTTTTTTATCTTAATAGTTGTTCTAACCCGAAGACGAGATCTTATTTGAAAGCATGTGTACCTTTAAGGCGTGAAAGCATTGTAGCAACTCCTGATCCATCACTGAGTCTATCTTTGCTCAGGGACGAGCAAAAGGTAAGCTTGGGGGAGCTTGTTGATGGTCCTTAAGTACCAAAATCAACCGTCAACTAAACAAGGAAAAGGATCTATATGAAACCAATAACAAGAAATAGGGTTTATACTGACAGAATTCCACGAGTTTTGGTGAATGTCTATTTCTACAGGGGGATATCAGGAAATATGGAGCAAAGTCTCACATGTCATGTTTACATAGAGATAATTATCATCCGCATGAAAAAGAATACTCTAGAAGAGTCAAGAAGGCGCGGGAAGAAGCGAGAGGCCGAGTGGGCCTAGGGGCAGGGCGCCCACCCTACCCACTGGGGTGGCTACCCTAGGGAAAAGCCCAATGGGTCTTTGCTTTGTGGACCCTCTCTCCACCGCCTTTGAGATCACATCTACACCCTCCATCAAGGTCGGTTTGATCCGACGGTTGACGTTCATTTGAGGAGGCTATATAAGGAAGGCCCCCTGACCCTAAGGAGAAGAGCCTCTCTGACATAATTCATTATTCATCATCCATCTCAAGAGGAGAAGCCCCTGATCAAGCCCTAGAGCCACCACATCAACTAGATCTCTAGTTTAGCATAGCTATATAGGATTAGAACTAGAAGGAGTCAATCTTTGATTGGTTTCCGGATCTGTCAAGAGGATTATTGGTAATTCTCTTCCTAGTTCTTCATTGTTCTTCATTCGTTCTTCAGTATTATGAATATGACTTTGCTCTATTTCATTATATTGTTTATGACTTTACTCTATTCGTTTATGTTCTTAGTTATATTGTTCTTAGTCTATTATGATTATATGCTTGGCTTAGTTAGATCTAGATCATATCCATGTTTAGGATTGTATAGCGTTTATCCATCAGTACTATGGGTAAATGAGAGATATTGTGTAGGCGTGGTGCCTAGACCGTATTTATCTACGATTGTACCCTATATTCCGGATCGAGAGGTAGATCGCGGGAGTGACAGTCCTGTTGAGTCCTTTGTAGTCCTCCTCCCGTTTATAGGGTAGGCAGAGCAGTTCTATTACGGGGAAATGATTGCTATGTTTCTCATCTTCCTTAGTAATACTCACTACACATGAATATCTCTTATCTCGCCATGATTGCCAAGTGTAATTGCACTAATCATAGTATGCTAGACTGTATAGTTAAGAATGACTTAGGAAATATTTTTGTAGTTCGTCCTAATGCCATGCTAATGACTTGCTAGAATATCTGTTGAGGTGCTTATCATTATCTTATGTGGCTATTATATGCTGATCAGTATTTATCCTTTGTCACTATTCATTCATTATCTATATCTTATGTGACACTTATCCTGTATTGAGTGAGATAGATGAAAACACTCCATTACACGTGCAGTGATACTCATTAATCATCATTACTCATTCCTCATTTATTCCTTAGTATCCCATCCCAGTGGTAAAAATATAAATAACAATACCTGGAATACTCCTGGTTAAAATGCTACTTTGGTATAATTTGTGCGCTTGCAGAAACACATTTATATTTATTATTTATTAGAAGAGCAAATGCATATTTTAATACCGCATCTCTCTGTCATGCTGGGGATGACAACCTAGCTTAAGTGACATGAAAGGTGGATAACCATTTTTGGCGTCGTTATCAGAAATAGAATTTATTCTACTTTTGGTAATGACGTTAAGAAGTATCAACAGTTGTGCACAAATATTATACATGACACAAACTCTCCTTGATTACGGCGTTACCTTAAAAAGTGTTCCACTCTTGTGTGATAATGAAAGCGCCATAAAACTTGCAAACAACCCTGTTCAACACTCTCGCACCAAGCACATAGATATTTGTCATCACTTTCTTAGAGATCATGTGGCTAAAAAGGACATATCACTAGTGAGAGTTAGGAGTGAAGAACAATTGGCGGATATCTTCACAAAACCACTCGATGAGACAACCTTTTGTAGGTTGAGAAGCGAGTTAAATGTGCTTGATCACTCTAACTTCATTAAAAATGATCTTGTGTGAACCAACCTACAAAAGGTTGTCTCATCGAGTGGTTGGGTCTTCAACCTAGATTCAAATTCCAAGTAGTGCATTGCATTTGCATTTGCATTTGTTGCTTGTCATTTCTTTTCAGTTAAGTTTGAGCATCTGCTGGATTCGTCCACTTAGGGGGAGCATTCCAAGCTCAAGTCGTGACTATACCCCTCTCGTGGCCCTATGATGTCTCCTTGCGATTCCATTCGACTATTTTGAGCTAAAAACTAAGTGTAAGCCTATGGCAAACTAATTACAAATGAGAGTTTGAGAGGTGGTTCCCATATCAAGTCCAATCAGGTGTTATTTGGTTCTTATTGGGATTAGGACTTGGTTGGGAGAGCGTTGCAAAAATCAGATTTGAAAAATCCTTTGAAAAACGCGTCGGACACTGCCGACGGACGCTCGGCTCTCTATGCCTCAGCGTCCGTCGCGATTGTCCGCAGAGCAAAAGTCGCTGAATGAGGAGCGTCCGTTGCGAGGGTGTCAGATGCGTCCGTCGCGATCTGGAGCTCTCTGGACCCTCTCTGTAAGGGCAACGGACGATGGCCAACGGACACTCTCCACATCGTCCGTCGCACTCCGACGGAGCGTCCGTCACTCCCATCCGGAGCATCCGTCGCCAACTTACCGAGCGGATATTATTTCTAATCTTCCCCCCCTTTTCTCGGTCGGTTCTAAATCCAATCCATACGCCGTCGTTCTTCCACCGCCGTGTGCCCTAACCACCGCCGCTTGTTCTTGCCCAAGCTCACCTCTGTGCGCTGCCGTTCACCAGTCCTTCTCGCCGCGGGTGAGCCCTGCCTTCAGAGCCACCACCTCTCCTGCTTACCCTCTGCGCGTGCGGTTTAGCCACGCAGAGGCTCCTTGAGCGCCGCCCAAGCAGTGTCGCCACGCTCTACTCCTTCTCCCCGAGAAGTCTTGGTTGTTTTGGGTGATTCTCTAATCTCCTCGACCAAGGACAGTAAGGTTGATCTAACCCTCCTGTTTCTCTTTCACCTCCCCTAGGGTTTGATTCCCTTAGGTGTTCACCTTTCATGCCACCTAAACCTAAATTCTCTTCACGAATCTTGTTTAGGTTACGGATTGGACTGCAATTGATCGAGAATTCTTACCTCATTCTGTTTTTGGTCACTGTGATTAAGGTACTTGGCAGATTCGATCTCTTTCTTCTCTAAATTCATGCTTTCCATCTAGACACTTTTAACCCTAGATATATGCTTATAATCGTTATATACCCTATCTATCTATCGTGCAGCAGGGTCAGTGGTTTGCTTGGTTAGTTGATAGTGACAGTAAACTCGGGGTAAAGCCCGCGAGTACGGAACGAGGCAAAGCCTCGAGAGGACAGTCCAGGGCCGGTGTGCCACTCTTACAGTGTTTTGATCACTGGATTGTCTGGTGATCAGCTGTCAGTGATTCTTGGTGGATTCTCTTTGGCAGTTGTTCCTTTCAGTGGCAGTTTTAGTTCTTCTCGTGCTCGGCAGTGGCACGCACGAAGAACGCAGGCCCGGTCCCCGGTAGTGGTGGTGACCCTCCACCTCCACCACGTCCACCCACTAATCGTGGGAAGGGCAAGAAGAAGCAAGTATCGAAGAAGCAGAAGAGGGCAGATACCTCAGGGCACTCCTCAGTTGTTGACGGTGAAAATGTCATAATTTTCTATACTCAAAATCATCGTCAACAACCTCATAATGAAGGGACATAAGAATATCACGAGTATATTTTATCCAATAAATAGTTCCACATGTCCATGGAGTATTTCTTGCAGGACTACCGAAAATGGAGAGAAATGAGCTAGTGGGACCCAACATAGGTGGGTCGGCCGACCACCCTATGGGGCCCACTAGCCATCCCAATCACCCACATGATAAGAGGGACCACATGTCATAGTAGGAGGGTCACTAACCCCCTTGTGTAGGTCGACCGACCTCACCATGGGGCCCACCAGCCTCCCACGCTGGCCATGATCCAGGAGACGCACTTCCCAGTGATCCTCCACCCTTGGATCAACTTGTGCTTTCTCTAAACGGCTCATATTCACTTCACATGGATCCATGGGCCCATAAGAGTACAAACCGATGTCCAAAAGTGGTCCAGCCTGTGCACACCCACTCCAAGACATGTGGGCCACCTTCTAGAAGGACAGGGGAGGTCCCACCACCCATAGGGGGGGTCGGCCGACCCCCTAAGGCCTATGGGGAGTCCACCTCCTTTGCATGCCGCCATGCAAATATGCACATGATGAATTCTCTTGCACCCTTGATCTATAGGCGGTTAGGATCCAAGGGCTCTCATCATCCATCACGTGGATCAATGACGTGGCGGTGGAGTAGCCCCTACTTGACCTCTCCACTATAAATACCCCCTCACTCCCTCTCATTCAAGACACACCAAGGAGGAGCTACTCACTCTACAAGGCGAAGCCCTGTTCTACTAGTAACATAGAAAATTGGGAGAGAGTGAGGAGAGTCTGGAGGAGAGCCGGGCCTATCTGGTGTCTTCTCCAAGCTGTACCTCGGCGGATGTGGCCTTCTCTTTTGTAAGACTGCATTTGAGATTCTTTTATGGTAATTGATCTTTAGTTCTGGTAAAGTATTTACTTTAGTTGTTCATTGGTTCACCGCCCTTAAACCGGTACTCTAGTCAATTTCACCGAGATCCGGATTAGGGTAGTAAGATATAGTGTAGACGTGGTGTTTAGGCTATACGCTTACCTGTGTTTGCGGCTTGTCCAATGGTTTGTTTGTGGTACCTAGTAGGGGTGATAGACCTATCTAGGCTTTGATCCCACCACGTTCGGCCAAGTTCTTAAAACGTAGGCCTTCTTGTGCTAGACGGTTTAGCACCCTTCTCATCCCTTTCTGTTGCTAAATGGCCTAGTGGCCCGAAGTGAACAACCTTTGTATCTTACCTTGCCTTGCTAGTTTCATAACCATAGAGATCCTCTCTACCCAACCTATCATAAACCCCTTGTGTCATCATAGGACGAACTTAGTTTTTTGTTAAGTACACTTCGCGTTTCTCGTGGATTTGATACCCCTGGAATACTCTTGGGTGAAAACTACCTTGATAGCCGTGCGCTTGCGGTTTACCCTTTGCACCACCTTTGGTGTCAACAAGTTTTCTAGCGCCGTTGCCGGGGAACGGTAGTTGTTCTTAACATAGAATCGAGTCGCCCGTTTATCTTTTATTCTTATCATTCATATCATGGATCAAACACCCCTCTTTCAATATGGTGCTCCAAAGGGTGCTAGTTTGGAGCCACCAAAATCATCCAAAGCTATTTTAGCTATTCGCTATGAGCTTCGTCCTGCTTTCATAGCGATGGTTCAGGCACAACCTTTTTCTGGGGAAGAAGATGAAAACCCGTACACCCATTTACGTGAGTTCGAGCAATTGTGCTCATGTCTTCATATTCAAGGCATGATACGAGATACCTTGAAATGGAAGCTATTTCCATTCTCTTTGATGGGAATAGTGTCGACGAAATATGCGTCGCAGTCTACCTAGGGGGTACCCTACAGTAGTAGATTGTAGGCGGAGGTGTGGCGACGGTGATCAAGCGTAACACAGAGAGCATAGACACGGCGATTTAGACAGGTTCGGGCCGGCAAATCACCGTAATACCCTACGTCCTGTGTTCTGGTGGCTGGATTGATCTAAGTATTAGGTTACAAGATCCGTAGATGATCTGAGAGAGAGATTTTGGAGGGGGTCCCTGCTCGCCTTATATAGCCGGGGAGCAGGGTTACAATTTCCATATCCTAACAGATTACTATCGGTCCCTTAAGGCAAGGGATCTGAGTCTATCTACTAGGATCTTCCTTGGCGAGCAAGACTTCTTCGGAGTCCTTGGCGAGCACGACAGGCTGGTCGCGTGCCGCAAGGTCTCGCGGGCTAGGCCGTCTTCTGGTCGGTATGCCCATAAGGTCTCTAGGGATATGCCGAGGTAATATCCCCAACAAATAGCCAAACATTGGTATGCTTGACATGTAGGGAGTGTACAAGGAGATTGGGAGACCCTTCTAGCCAAATTCTGCTTAGCCTTCTTCCCTATCTCTAGAGTCGTTCAACTTCGAACAGAGGTCCTAACTTTTAAGCAAAAAGATAAGGAGCCTCTAGGTGCATCATGGGTCCGTTTTACAGATCTTGTCTCTTCAGGCCCCGATCTTGCTATACCAGAACCTATGCTCTTACAACATTTCTATCTAGGTCTTAGTAAAGATTCTACACAATTCCTTGATATAGCCTCTAGAGGAGCTTTCCTTCATTTATCCGCTAGTGAAGCAAGGTCTATTCTTGACAAAATCCTTGAAAACACTCCTTACACTGGCATTCATAATGAACTCCCTGAGGAAGAAGAGGAAGCACCCCCAAACAAGAAGAAGAAGTCTTGATAGCTGAATCAACACCAATCCAATCCCATAATCCTGCTATTGATCCTGAACCACAAATACCACAAATCTTGAAGGAAGAAGAAAACCAACACCTAAACCATTCCTTCGAGTTCGAGGAAAACCTCCTATCTGACATTGCTGGTTTTGTGAATGCCCAAAATTATCCTTTCCAAAAGAGACTTCATCTTTACCTCTCATGAAGGGATCTCTTGAAAATCCTCCAAAACCAACACTATCTTGCGCCTCGACTTCCCACATGGCACATCAGGAAAAGTCTGGGATACCTGATAAAGAAATGTCAAGTGAGCTTATAGAACGAGAGCTAATGTATTTAGAAGCCAAATCTATCCTCTTTTTCTCTATGCCCACATCTGACATATCCTACGAACCCATTTCTAAACCCATCCTTGATCCTGATGATCCCCCATGTGTTCCTTCATTCAAGTCTTATGATGACCCACTTAATGATTCTGGGAATTCATTAAGACATCCGACGCATGAAAGCCATGAGGGCCATAAATCTGACCAAGAGGAGCAAAGTCAATGATTAGAGCATCTATCTGCCATTGTGAGTCAAGAATGGTTGGATGAGGCCGAATCTTCAAAAGAAGTTGCTAAAATGCCCACACATGTAAGGATAATATCTTGTCAAGTGTTGGGCATTAATGGCAAAATTTGCTATGATCCTAGTCTCGGGATCAACATCCTTCCTCATTTCCATGTTCCAACGTCATCAAAGGATCATCTATCTCAATCACAAAAGTGCCTTAGACTCCCCAATGGTCAAATCCTTGATTGTTTAGGAGTCCTTCATGATATTCTTGTGGTGGTTGATGATCTCAAGATCTTCCTAGATTTCCATATCTTTGACCTTCCTAGACTTTCCTTTCATCTCACCTTTATCAGAAGGTCAATCATGAGAATCTTGGAGTTAGGAAATGAGAAGCTTGGTCATAGACTAGGTGAAGTTTATCTACTCGTTTGGTCTTCCCGACCTCTCATCAAAGGGTTAGAATCCAAACGAGTTCTTGATCCAAGGGGTGAGCTTATGTCAATCTCACTAACAACCATGACCCATTCAAGTCTAGAATATGACTTGGAATGTGATGAGAATGCTCACCCATTCCTACAAATGGAAGATTCTACAAATGAGCATGGAAGTTATTCCTCAATCTTCCCATCAAATCCATGCTCAAGTGAGAAATCTCCCAAATCAATCCTTCCCTCTACCATGACTACACACATGATCTACAACCCCTTCATTCTTCTTGTTTCTAAAATCTTTGCAAGGATGGTTGTAGATGTGTTTGTCTATCATAAATTTTGCAAATCTCATAGTGTTTTTTGGTCTTGAGAATAGGTCCGCAAATGTTGGAGTTGAAGGGGTTGAAGGTTTCCCAAAGACAAGCTTGTGTCTTAAAAATAAGCACTTTCGGGAGATAACCCAAGCCTTTTCTTTTCTATTAAAGTTTGCTTGCTAAAAAATATATAAATGAAAATAACAATATTTTTTAGTCTCCCAACATTCTAGAATAAATAAAATGACTTTGTAAAATGAGATTAAGGGAATATTTGTGAAAGTGTTCCTTCGGGTATTTTTGTCACTAACCATTTCAGGTTTGAACAAAAAGAATGATAGAGAAAAACACAAGGTATGTCGAACCAAACATCTATTAATAATGAAGCACATTCAAAAGAAAATTCCACATCCTAGACTTGGATTTGCTCATTATCATATGTTGCAAAATCCATGTGTGGGGGAGTGGATTTCTCTAGGAAATTCATGTCATGCTTCATTTGGTTGTCTCTACCTTGCTTTCTCTCTATACCTTGCTCATCTTGCTAAGTCACATGAATAATAAAAACTAATAAAAAATAAAAAAAACCAAATTCTCATCTGGTTCACCATCCATGCTCTTGTCTCTTTTTAAATGAATCTCTTTATTCTTTCATGATTCCTGGTTCTATTATGAGTGCGAACACATGGTTGATATGTGCCCATGTTGTTTAGTTTTGTGATGAGTGATTGTCCAACACTTGAGTGTTTCAGTTTTAGTGGCTTACTCTAATCCTTTGCGAAAGCAAATGTGTGCTTGTCTATCGGCTTGTGGTGTGCAGGTGCTAAGCCCGGAGACAGTAGTCAATGGCGTGGAGAAGGTGGAGTAGAGGCTTGCCGTGCTGATGGACTGAGAGTGGTGAAGGGCAAAAGCGGGGCTCGGACTGAGGGACCATGGGTGTCGGTGGACTAGCTATGGTGGCTAGTACTTGGCACCGGCGAGCGTGAGAAGACATGGAGGTAGACCGAGTTGACCAAGTCAAGACGGCGGACGAGTGGGTCGAGCGAAGGCTCATGGGACTCGGAGTCCGACCGGGCAAGGACAAGGTGGCTTGAGTCGAGTAGTTTGGTGATTTGGGCATCAAAACCATCGGAGGACGGTTTCCGAGTTTGGGCCTCAAAACTCGGGGTTCGGTAGTTGAGCCTAAAGCTACCAGTGGAGGGTTTTGCGGGTTTGGGCCTCAAAAACTGGGTGGAGATTCCGAGGAAGCGGGGATGGCACGTGGCGGAATCCTGGAGGTTGCGTCGAAGCGACGGCAACTCCTGGCAGGAAACGGGGCCGTCCATTCAAATCGAGGAAGATATTTTCTGGAGCTTGGACTGCAATGCTTAGGCTAGGTAGTTCACTCATGTATCTAGGGGGGTCTTTGGGAAATAGCCAAAGCCCGTTAAGTAGGGGATGTAGGGGTATCCCTCATCCCATCTCTTGCATTCCTCTCTTCCACCTAAATTCCTAGGGTTAGCCTTCCTCTAGCTCATCTTACTTGAGATCCACAGAGTCTCCCATGTAAAAACTTGAGATTGTTGTGAGGAATCAGAGGCCGTAACCTCCATAGGCCATGGTGCCTTTGGGTTTTTGATCGTGTCCTCAGTTTTGCTTGTGTTCTTCGTGTTTTGCTTTTTGCCCCTCTTTGATCCCGAGATGAGATCCTTTTGTAGGGAGTAGTCCTTACAAATCCGTTTGAACCAAGTTGTTCATAATCGAGAGGAGCATCTTTGCACTAAAGGATTCGTCAAACCCCTCGAGTATGCAGATTGGGCGATTTCTTTGCAGTGTTCTTCATTTCTTGCTTTCTTCCCCCAAATCCTTGTTTCCCTTCAATCCAAACCAAATTGAGCGATGATTTCTTCAGGATATCTCCTCCATAGCACTAGAAACATGCCTACCAAGTTGGGTTGCTAGTGGAGATCATTTGGGTAGGATTTGGGAAGATTTGGTGAAGAGAAAAACAAGTTTTGCTTTTTCTACGTTCTGCTCGGGGGCGTCGGACACTCCATCAGAAGGCGCCAGACGCTAGGCCTTTCCTACGTCATCGTCCATCGCCTGCTCTGTCTGCGCGAGTCAAGTTGGCGTCGGATGCTCTCTAGCATCCGTCGACCACGCGCTAGAGCGTCCGTCGGTTTTAGAGTCTTGCAGGCTCTCTGTGTGTTCTGCGTCAGACGCTCCCCAGCGTCCGTAGCCTGTCCGCCAGACGCGTCCGTCACCTGGAGGACCTCTTAGGTTCGGCTCTGCATACGCGTCGGACGCTCGCCCAGTGTCCGTTGCCTCTGGCTGCAGCGTCTGTTGCCCTACGTCGGAGCATCCGTCGCCAGTTTCTCCAGCGTCCATCGGCTCCTTTTCTGGCTGTTTTGCTTTGGGATCTTGCCTCCTTCCCATAGGGGTTGAGAACTCAATCTAAGGGGTTTCCAGTGAGTTTCTCTCCACTGCCGATGAGCACACATCAACTGGGTTGTGTTTTTGGGGAGAGTGGCCCGAATATTTCGAGAGAAATTTGAGGCTCCCATTCACCCCCCCCTCTGGTCACCGTTCTCAGTCCTTCAATTGGTATCAGAGCCGGTTAAGGATCATTCCACCTTATGCGGTTCTTGATCCGCGAAGGCGACATGGAGCGAGGTGTTGGCAAACCTCCATTTTTTGATGGAACGAATTTCGCCTATTGGAAGGTGCGCATGTCCGCTTACCTTCAAGGGCTTGATTCGAAGACTTGGGAGATTTGTGAGAATGAGGATTATGTGGTTCTTGGTGCTCGGATCAATGAGCTCCAAGTCACGCAACATGCATCAAACGTAAGAGCCCGTAGTATCCTCTTATCAAGCTTGTATCTTCTAGAGTTTGAGCGAGTTTCGAGACTCACTACGGCATGAGAGATTTGACAAACACTTGTGCGATATCATGAGGGCAACCCTCAGATCAAGTCCGTGCACTTTATACCAGTCCGCACCACCAACCGACCGTATGAGTATGCAGAGATGTACATCACTCACATAGTTCGTTTGCATGGTGTTCCAAGAACAATTGTGTCAGATAGAGGATCGTAGTTCACCGCTCATTTCTGGGAACATCTTCATAAGCAGCTTAGAACTAATCTAGTTCGTAGTTCAGCTTACAATCCGCAAACATTAGGACAAACGGAAAGAGTTAACCAGATTCTCGAAGATCTCATCAGAACTTGTGTGATATCTTCTAAAGGATCTTGGGAGAGCTGGTTACCTTTAGCAGAGTTTTCGTATAATAATAGCTATCAAGAAAGTATCAAAATGGCTCCTTTTGAAGCTTTGTACGGTAGAAGGTGTTGGACACCTCTAAATTGGGTTGAACCAGGAGAAAGAAGATACTACGGTATCGACTTTGAACAAGAAGCCGAAGATAAAGTGAGAATCATACAAGAACATATGCGCGCAGCTCAGTCAAGACAGAAAAGCTACGCAGACAAGAGAAGAAGACCACTTGAATTCGAAGTGGGTGACTATGTGTACTTGAAAGTATCACCTATGAAGGGAGTGCAAAGGTTTGGAGTTAAGAGAAAGCTTGCCCCAAGGTATGTGGGACCATACCGGATCATTGAAAGAAGTGGAAGAGTAGCTTATAAGTTGTTGTTACCACCAGAGATGAGAGCTATCTTCAATGTCTTTCATGTATCCTAGCTTAAGAAGTGTTTGAGAGTTCCAGAGGAACATGTGGAACCCGTAGGTCTGAAGTTACAGTCAGACTTGTCTTTCGAAGAAAAACCTGTTCAAGTCATGGACACCAAAGAAAGAGTAACTCGAAACAAAGTCATCAAGTTTTACAAAATAATGTGGAACAATCAAAGTGAACGAGATGCTACATGGGAACGGGAAGACTACCTTAAGGAAGTCTACCCTGCTTTCTATGAAAATATGGTAAGCTTTACAAATCTCGGGACGAGATTTTTATAAGGGGGGAAGGGCTGTAACACCCTAGGTGTTAAGCTTTCATTGCATATCATTTCATAAGCATAAGCATAAGCACAAGCATCATTGCATTCATGCATTTCAATGATCATATGAAATGATAACCCTAAGTGATCACCTTTTTTTTCATGTGTATGTGTTAACTTACACCTAGCTTTGAATGAGTTAGACTTGTATAACCAAGTGCTTGATGTTTTGATCACTAACAATCATCTAGAAATGTATAGGGATGAAAATGGAACCATATTTATGTTCATGATCAAGTCAAAATTGTCTTCTAGGGTTTAAGCTTTAATGATTGACCCTAGGAACCCTTTTGCTTGATTTAACAAATTGACCCTGTTAATGATCTTTTTTGACAAAGTGGGCTTAATCAAAGTTGTAGAGTTTTTAATTCTGCACAATCTTTGTTTAACCACCTTGAGGTGATTTGGATTCTAAAATACCCTAATTAGCCAATTAAGGCTGATTTGGGGGCTGTTTTAGTCCTCTGAAATCGCCTAAGTCCTAAGTGACTTGCAGTTTGAATGATGCCATGTTTGATTGCCTATAGATTGAAATCCAAACCATTTCAGTTCAAACCAAGTACACCAAAGTTGTACTCGGGCTATAGCTCTATCTACTGATGTAATTGGTTGAAGCTAAGACGCAAGGATTAGAGAGTTAATCACGTTGCAAAACACGTTGTCAGGCTGTCTGATCGCGCGTTTGAACGAGCAGAGTCGCGAGCGCGCCGATCGGTGGCCGACCGCGCCAGGCATCTTGCACCGCATGGCAGCCGTACACCGGCGTTTGGCCCGCGCCGGGCGCGCGATGGCGAGCCGAACACTCCACCTTGCGACTGCACTCACGCCCGCGCCCTCACTCCCTCCCTCTCCTCTCTGCTTCAAGCGGGAGCACAGCCGCGCTATTTCCGAGCAGCAGCGCCGTCACTGAGCTCGCTTGCGCAGCACACCGCTGCATTGGCCGCCAAAACGCAGCCACAGCTTCGCCTTGCTCCGCTCCACCTTTTGCACCGCTCAGTTTCCGCGTTAGCCGCACAGGTGAGCCAGACCGAGCAGCGCCGCGGGCGTCTTTGACGACCTAAGCTCCGCCGAGCTTCGTGCCGCCGTGGCCAGCCCAATCCAGCACCTCTCCCTTTCTTCTAGCTCTCGTACGCGGTAGCCTAAAGGTTGTAGATGCTCACCGAGGAGTCGGTTGAAGCAATTAGGGTTAGGGTTCGCCGGAACGGGAACTCCGCCGCGTGCACGCGCACGGCACCCGCAACACCGGCGAGAGTTGCGCTGGGCTTCTCAGCGTCGCTCGCACTCGTCCAAGTCATGTTAAGGTTAGCTGGTTAGTTCGTAGTTAGCTGACCGGAGTTGGTTGAAGCGGTAGTGCATCACCGTCGCCGGAACAGAAAGACCCCGCCGCCGTGAACTCGTCACCGTGCCGCTGTGCATGTGGCCGAGCTCATCGGAGGGCTTGCATGGCCTCAATCCGGGTTAGATCGAACCGCTAGGATTCCGTGTAGGTGTATCAGTCGCTAGTTTGGTCAGTAGAGCCTTGCGCCAGCCAGCGTAAGAGCCGCAGCGCTGCCGTGCCGCCATGGTCGCCGTCGAGCCTGCTCCGGTGAACCTGGGGTACAACCAGCTACATGGTTCGATGCAGGTTTCGTAGGAGATCACAACCGTAGGGTTGGTTTGGCCGGAGACCTCACCGCCGGCAAAGGGCCGACGGTCAAACACCTCCATTGCATCGGCTCTGTGAGAGAAGGAGCTAACCAGTGGGTCCCGCGTGTCATAGGCTCTAAGTGTTTTCCTGTTTTGTTCTTTTCAGTTTTGCTTGCTAACTTTGGAAATGCATAACTAATTCCAACAAAATGGTAAAAATGTGAAATCAGTTTTTCTAGCTTTGTTATGTTTTGCTCTATGCATGAAAAATATAATATGACCTGTTGTTACTATTATTTTGTGTTGTTTTAATAAAAATGGACAGCAAGCTTTATATGCTTAGTTTAATTTGTGTAATTCATAACTGGAGTTTGGCTTGTGATAAAATTGTGATTCTTGTTGTGTTAGGTTTGTCTTAGCATGAACTTCACATGAAAAATGTTAAAGTGCCAGTAACCTTTAATTTAATTGCATGATGTGCTTCTTCTTATCAAATGTTTATATCTGTAAATGCAACTTTGTTTAAATTTTTAAACAAGTTTTATGTATTTTCTATGCTTGTTAATTTTTGTACATGTGTTACTTGCTCAGTAAAATCTAAGAAAAATATGAAATCTGTTGTTTCACACTTTTCAAATTGTTTAAATATTAAAGGTTTAAAGCATGTTTGTTTCCTTATCACCAGCAAAGAAGTAGTTTTAACCCAGTTTTATATATGTTTTCTGTTGTTGGTATGAATACCAAAGTGATAGCTAACTATGCAACCTTTCTTATCTAATTTTATCATAATTTTTGGAATGTTGGTTAAAAGCTTTATATTTGTTCTAAGTGCTATCTGGAATCTGTTAAAACAGCTGGAACCTGTTTTCTTGCTAGAATTGTTTGAGCTACTTATCTGGAATAGGTTGGGCGGTTCCGTGACAGCTGGTATCAAAGCAAGATTCAGTATACTATTATTCATGAGTGTATTTACAAACAAAAGATTTTGTTTATCAAACTATTTTGCTACAAAAACTTTTGTGTGCGTACCAAATTATTTGCAAACTACAAGTGTGCCATAAGTTACGTCCCTTATTGCCCAATAGGATGTCAGGTGGCTTAAAGTACTAACTTGGGGGATTGCATCATATTTTTGGTTACCTGTCCATACAGGTTGAAATAGTATGGGGGTCATTCACTTGAATGGTGTTGTATGGATCAATACCTCTACGCCCAGGCCAAGGTGTGTATACAGGACCGCACTATGCTACCCTGTGGTCAAATGGTCGAGGTAGACTTCATATATGAATTAGCCACATATGTCAATAGAATTAATTTTTCTGCAAAGTCGCACCTACGCTAAGGTAAGGTGAGTTTTGAGAGTATGGTCGGACAATCGTCGACCTAGGCAGGGAATATATAATGTATCGAACTGTTGCATACATTGGTGTATGTGGACAACAAGATACCCATGTGTGGAGTAATACTTTTGAGAAAGGGTGCATATACTACTTACGTGTATACGCGGTGTACACCTAAGTGAGTATTAGATTTAAATCTCAGCAATGCATTATTCATACTGTTGGGATGAGCTGAAATGGATCTTCTGCAGGTACACTAACAGCGAATCGTGTAGATCGATTAGTTGCGTATATATGAGAGAACGTGTGTATGCCACTGTCCAGAACGTTCTTAGTGAAAGGTTTGCTTTCATAAGGTTGGTAAGGATGTAAGATACGTGCATAAATCATATGTCATCATACATTGCATTTAATTCCCTCCATTACTAAATCTGTATCTCTTATGAATGTTAAATGCTCAATCTGTAAAATACATGTTCTCACAAGAAGGTTAAAACTTGTTACAGATGGCAGCACCAGGACCTCCCCAACGTAGCAACCGCTTCCTGTCAGTGTTTGGCACTCCCACTTTGCTTTGGAGGGTGCTGAGTCAGGTTGGGTATGTTGAGCCACCTTAGTACTACTGGACTCAGGAGCCGCTTGGGAATGCGCAGTTGTATACAGTGACTGTGACTATTCCTGAGCGTACCGAGGTACCTTTGTGGAGGAAGTGGTCCGCTGAGGCCATTGCTATTAGCCCTTGGGAAGGAGCTCAGTCTGCAGCTCTGACCATTCTAAGTCAGATCCGTTAGGAGCACAGTGGAGAGCTAGACCGCAGTGCAGCAGGGACCTTTCCAGAGGACAGCCCTGACACCACAACCTGGTATCAGGAGATGGGAAATCCCTTGGACAGAAATAGGGATGAGAGAGCTGGCAGTTCAGGACTGGCTATGAGTGCTATGCATGTAGTGCTCAAGGCTTTCTTTGTCAGAGAGGACTCCTACGTGTTCAGTGTGGCACTCCTTAGGACCAGTGAGATGTTCCTACAGGGAGTTGGTAGGGATAATCAGCGTCTCCGGAGGGCAGCCAAGGAGGCACAGGATGAGAGAGATGCAGCCATACTTAGAGAGGAGGTAGCTGAAGCTCGTGAGCGTATGCTTCGCCACCAGCAGGTGGTGCGGAACATCGCTTACCACCGTCGTGACGCAGAGTGGAATGGGCGACTTCAGCAGGCCCATGACCAGATCTGAGAGTTGCAGCAGGAGATCCACAGGCTCAACAATGTGATCAACCCGATCCCTCCACCCGTTGTACCAGAGGTAGATCCAGCAATGATCTATGCCGACGACGACTCTGAGACAGAGGACGAGGAGGAGGAGGATCCCGAGGAGCTTGAGCTTGTTGACGACAACGACGATGAGGGCGGCCATCTATCAGGGATGGACACCGACCGCGACGACTAGGATAGCCTACTTACGCTAGTCTTTAGTTGTCTTGTGCGTTGAGTAGTTTGACCTTTTGTTGTTTCATGAGAGACATGATGTTGTGTAACCACCATGACTTAAAGTCTAGCTGTCTGGCACTTTTGGCTTCTATGAATGTTTTCATGGTACCAAGTATGAATGGGTGATGATGTGTTGCTAGTATGAATTCTTTTATGCCCTATGTGGATTTAAGTTATCTCCTTTTTAGTGATTTACTAAGGCATAATCATAATTCATCTGCAATTACTCAAATCCCATTACTTCTTGCTATCAAATTCATGCAGATGCCTACCAACACCCGCTCCTGTGGCTCTGGAAGTGGGGGAATTACCATGACGAGAATGAGCTCCTTTGCCGCAGCCACCGCCGCCACCACCACCACCACTTACCCCGGAATAGTTCATGGCTCAGTTCATTGGTGGGTAGCGTAACATTGAAGAGTTGTTACGTCAGATGGCTCGCAATAACCAGAATCAAGGTGGTCGTGACCGTCAACCTGCAAACCGGTTCAACACCTTCAAGGATTTCCTTGACACCAAGCCACCGATCTTCAAAGAGGCTGAAGAGCCACTCCAAGCTGATGAATGGCTGTCACACCCGTTTTTAAGAACAAAAACAAGTGCATAAAAGGCTCATGTGCACCCCAGGAATAGTCGCACACATGAGTTGACAAATTATAAAAAGTAGCATCATAGTGCTTATTACATAGCGAAATAAATATCCATTACATAGTCTGAAACAAATAACTTTAACTAAACGAAGATATCTGCGGAAGCTCCAAAGGGACTGGTTGACTGGTTGACTCCAAGTCTAGTACTCATTGCGGTAATCATCAACCCAATATTCATCTGTGTTGTTTGAATGCAAGGGTGAGCACATACGTATTCAACAAATATAACACGGGGTTTATGTAGCTCAAAAGGATATGCATGGTTCACAACGGTGAGCATTTTAAGTAGATCAAATTCATATTAATATCAACGATTGCCAAGGTAATTTGCATAAGCTCAAATATCCATGATCATAAAGTAAATGACAATGATACAATAAATAAATAACACTTGCATAAGCCACATAGAAATAAGAACCCAATAATTCTGTGAGTTCTCCGAGCCGCTCGTGTCCGTGAGCACGGCTATCATGATAGTTTTTAACTCTGATCAAAGTTGTACAACTTTACCCAGGAGTCGTGTTTGCCCATTTGCCCGGGTTAATTACTCCCAAAACACTGCCAAGGTGAGCGGCAGGTACACTATGAAACCTTTCAAGGGTTCGTCTAACAAGTCAGGGCCGCAAGGTTCGTGGCCGGGGATGTAGAGCCACCCTGTCTACAGTCACACTCCTTCGTAGCTACGCCCATAGATTAGGAACCACACTATACCCGTCTTGGCACGCCCCTATTTGCGCCATAAAGGTAACCACTGACAAGCTAGAAAAGGTCCCCATACTGAGCTAAAGCCAGAGCCATATAGCCCCCGTGGTTGTACTGTATATCCCAGATTTTGCCGACAGATAAGCTCCTATAGTCCAATGTTGCTAAAAAGCAAGTTTTACCATTAAGGCATATAGTCATTAACAATTAAGATCATGTACATCTGGTATGAGCACTAGCAATACTAATCATATGTGGTGGATCAAATCATAGGTGACAAGGTATTCAGGATAACAATCTCTAGGATCAAACTATGGTAAAACAAGGAATCATGCATATGAGTTATATTATTGTGAATAGGACAACAAGGATAATCCCATGTTATACTTGCCTTCTTCGAAAAAATCTTGCTGATCCTGCGGGTCTTGATCAAAGAGAAACTCTGGCTCTTCAATGGGTTGCTCAACGTCTATACCGATCAACAATCAACACCATTCAACCAACGGCAGTCATACACGAAGCAACCAAGTCTATGATTAGAACAGTACACCAACAGTAATAAAATAAGATGAAAAGTTTATAAAACTAATCTACGTATCACTACGATCACAACGATGTTTTGTTCACGAAAAACGGAGCTAAAACGACGAAGTTATGAAATAAACGGGATTTCCTATACAAAGATAATAGATTAAATCTAATCACGAAATTATAAAGTTTCAAAATTAACTATCAGTAGTATTAACATAAAGAGAATTTTATTATGAACCTAACGCAATTCGAACGGGTTAAAAAGGATTTAAAATGAGCAAGTTATGGGGTTTTATAAACGAGTGGCAAAACTGTGAATATGATTTTCCATTTAAAACAAATTGAAATACTTCTGAGAGGAATTACGCTTTCTGAAGAAGAAAGCGCATTCTAGGATTACGCCAAAGGAGTGCGGGTTCAGACTTAACTCTTGCCAGGGGCTTTTTCGCAAGATACCAGATCGAAGGGGTATCTGTCACTGTGGTTCGTCCGATCTGAGTTGAACGGTCACGATTAGAAAGGAGAGAGAAGGGAGAAGACGTCGGTCGGGAACAGTGGTCCGAGCGGCGGCTCAGCATGGATTCCGGACTGGAGGTCGGCGGCGCAAACGAAACGGGGCCTACAGGGTGGCAATCGACGATCCGAGAAGTCCAGGAGAGAGAGAAGAGGATCGCGAACTCACCTAGGGTTTTCGTGAGTCCGGTGGACCAACGGAGTCGGACAGCGGCGCGACGGGGCGGCTCGGACGTCCCTGTTCGTGGTGACACGAAGGTGAGGGCAAGGATACGCAAAATCGAGCGCGGGGAAAGATTCATGGGGTCCCGAACCTTGTCAAAGAGGAAAAGAAAGGCCTGAGAGCGACCGCGGAGCTCGGACTCGCGTCAATGGCAGTGGCGGCCTCTGTACCCGCGTCGGCGGCGTTGTGGTTGCGGAAGGAAAACGGGGCGAGGAGGGGAGGTGCGGAACTACTTATAGGGTGCTAGGTTGGCTAGAGAAGCAAGAAATCCCGGAAATCGGGATTGGGAGGGAGTCACGGGCTCACGGCCGTGCTCAGCTCGGGTTCGACAAAGGGAAGGAGACAAGGAAGGGGAGGGCTGATGAGCGGGTCCACGGTGCCAGCGGCACAGGGAGGAAGGAAGGGGAGGTGCTCCCGCACGCTTCTCGGCTAGGCCGAGGAGCTGGCCTTGCGGCCGGCCTCTGCTTCGATGCGCGGAGGAGAAAGGAAAGGGGAGGAAGGGGACTGACGCATGGGACAAGCTGTCAGCGACACCAAGAGCAAAGGGGAGGGGGAGGATGACACACGGGCCAGCCTCATCAGTGGCACAAGGGCAAAGGGCGCGGCGCTCCCGGTCTGGGCCTCGGCCGAGCCGGCCCAAAGAGGGAGAAGGGGAAGGAGGGGGAGGAGGAAAGCCTGCTTCAGCTAGGCCAAGAGAAAGGGAGAGAGGGGCACTGGGTCGAGCATAGAGATGGGCTGAGAAGGGAGGAGGCCTGCGGGCAAAAGAGGAATGGGCCAGAAAGAGAGAAAAAGAGAGAGAGAAAAGAAAAGGTTTTTCCAATTTTCCAGAAATTGAATTTGCAATTTCTTTTCAAAACAAATTTGAAATACTCTTGAGTAAGTTTTCAAATCCACTCAGCATAGAAATCAAAGTGCTCCAGCATGAATGCTCAAAGTGTTTCTATATGACATTTTTATTTTCTATACTAAATATGTATTTTCAATTTAGTGATATGCATAACAGGAATTGCAAAAATTAAATCATTTTAATGCATTTCAAATTGATGCAAAATTTGTGTGTTACAAATCTACCCCCTTAAAAGAATCTCATCCTCGAGATTAACTGGCTTACTCAAACAACTGCGGGTATGACTTTCTCAACTCATCTTCTCTTTCCCAAGTTGCTTTGGCCTCTGAGTACCGATTCCACTGAACCTTACACATCTTAATTACTCTGCTTCTGGTAACTCTTTCTGCTGTTTCAAGAACCTTAACTGGATACTCTTCATAAGTCAAATCATCAGCAACATTAATATCATTCAAAGGTATTTGCTCTTCTGGCACTCGCAAACACTTCTTATGTTGTGACACATGAAACACATCATGAACTCCAGATAAATTCTCAGGCAGTTCCAATTGATAAGCGACTTCACCATGTCTGGCTAAAACCTTAAATGGTCCAACATACCTTGGTGCTAACTTACCCTTCATGTTAAACCTTTTTACACTTCTCATTGGTGATACCTTGAGATAGACATAATCACCAATGTTAAAAGACAAGTCTCTTCTTCTATTATCGGCATAACTCTTCTGTCTCGACTGTGCTATTCTCAAACTTTCCCGGATCACTCTCACGCGATCCTCAGCATCTCTAAGTACATCAACACCAAACACTTGTGTCTCACCTGTTTGTTTCCAAAACAATGACGTTCTACACTTACGACCATACAGTGCCTCAAACGGTGTCATCTTGATACTCTGCTGATAACTGTTGTTGTATGAGAACTCTGCGTAAGGCAAACTCTGATCCCAACTAGTACCATATTGCAATGCACAGGCTCTCAACATATCTTCCAATATCTGATTAGTTCTTTCAGTTTGACCATTTGTTTGAGGATGATATGCAGTACTAAAGTTCAACTTAGTTCCCAAAGCTCTATGCACACTATGCCAAAAATTTGAAGTGAACTGAGTACCTCTATCAGACACAATCTTCTTTGGAACTCCATGCAAACATACTATCCATTCCATATACAACTCTGCTAACCGAGCACCATTGTACTTTGTCTTGACTGGTAAAAAGTGAGCTACCTTGGTCAGACGATCAACTATTACCCAAATAGAATCATAACCTCGCTGGGTATGGGGTAACCCAACAATGAAATCCATACCAACTTCTTCCCACTTCCATTCAGATATCTTCATAGGTTGCAACAATCCAACAGGTCTCTGATGTTCAGCTTTAACCCTCTGACAAGTATCACACAAAGCTACATACTCAGCTACATCTCTTTTTAATCCAACCCACCAAAATTTCTCCTTCACATCCATATACATCTTAGTACTACCAGGATGAATAGAATAAGCAGACTCATGAGCTTCACGCAAAATCATTTGCCTTAAAGCTTTATCATCAGGTACACATAAACGATTACCAAACCACAAAGTTCCATTATCATCCATGCGGAAACCAGGTGACTTACCAATTACCAGATTCTCTGCTATCTCCTTTAGCTTCTCATCCTGCAACTGACCTTTTCGGATCTCCTGTTCAAGTGTAGGTTCCATCACCATCTCTGCTGCATTGACAATGAAACCCAAGTTCAAGCATTCAAACTCATCACACAACTCATCTGACATGGCTGACATAAGTAACTCATGAACTCCACTCTTCCTGCTGAGAGCATCTGCAACCACATTAGCTTTCCCCGGGTGATAATGCACATCTAGATCATAATCCTTGATCAGTTCTAACCATCTTCGTTGTCTCAAGTTCAGATCAGACTGGGTGAAGATATATCCCAAACTCTTATGATCAGTATATATGTCACACTTATGCCTAATCAGATAGTGTCTCCATATTTTCAAAGCATGAACTACTGCAACAAGTTCTAAATCATGAGTAGGATAATTCAATTCATGTTTCCTCAACTGCCTGGATGCATAAGCAACCACTCTACCTTCTTGCATAAGAACACATCCCAAACCAGTACGAGATGCATCACAATAGATACAGAAACTCTTACTCAGATCTGGCAGTATCAACACAGGTGCTGTAGTCAACCTCTTTTTCAACTCTTCAAAGTTGGCTTGGCATTGATCAGAACACACAAACTTGGCATTCTTCTCCAATAAGGCTGTATAGGCTTTGGGAGTTTTGAAAAGCCTTCAATGAATCTTCTATAGTAACCAGCTAAACCAAGAAAACTGCGAATCTCAATAACGCTAGTTGGTGGTTTCCAATTCAATACATCTCTCACCTTGCTGGGATCAACAGAAATACCTCCATTAGAGACAACATGACCAAGGAAAGAAACTTCCTTCAACCAGAACTCACACTTGCTTCGCTTAGCATACAACCTGTGATCTCTAAGCTTCTACAATACCAATCTCAGATGTTCAGCATGTTCTTCCTCAGTTTTAGAGAACACTAGTATATCATCAATGAACACAACCACAAACTTATCTAAGTACTCCATAAACACCTTATTCATCATGTACATAAAGTATGCAGGAGCATTGGTCAATCCAAACGACATAAGAGTATACTCATAAAGACCATACCTTGTGGTGAAAGCTGTCTTTGGAATATCACTAGCACAGATCTTCAATTGATGGTATCCAGAACGAAGATCAATCTTTGAGAACACACAGGCACCTCTCAACTGATCAAACAAATCATCAATTCTGGGCAAAGGATACTTGTTCTTGATGGTAACCTCATTGAGCGATCTATAATCAACACACATCCTCTGACTATCATCTTTCTTATCAACAAAAATAACTGGTGCACCCCATGGTGAAGAACTAGGACGAATGAAACCTTTTTCTTGCAATTCTTCTATTTGTTTCTTAAGTTCTTCTAGTTCTTTTACCCCCATTCTATATGGTCGTTTAGCTATGGGTGCAGTACCAGGTAATAACTCAATAAGAAATTCAATGTCTCGGTCAGGTGGCATACCTGGCAGTTCATCTGGAAAGACATCCTGGAATTCATTCACCACTGGATCATCCTGATTAATTCCATCATCAATCTGATTCACAACGGCTGTCTCTGGCTGTTGCATAAGTACGTCAACACTGATCTGGTCACCTTTCGGTGTAACAAGAGATATCGTCTTCTCTTTGCACTGAATCACTGCCCGATGTGCTTTCATCCAATCCATACCCACAATCACATCTATACCAGAACTTCTCAGCACAACCAGGCTAATCAAAAAGTCTACCCCCCTTAAGGTTAGATTAAGTAAGGGGCATTTATGAGCAACTTGTATAGGTCCTCCGGGTGAACTTACTAACATGTGGTTCTTCATAGCTATCATGGGTATACTATGTATGGTAACAAATGCTTGCGAAATAAAAGTATGTGATGCTCCAGAATCAAAAAGAACAGATGCAGGGATGGAGTTGATGTCAAACGTACCCAACATGACTTCTGGGGCCTCCTGAGCTGAAGCGACAGATACATGATTCACCCTTCCCGAGTTAGGAGTCCCTTGAGGTCTTCCTCTATTACCACTGTTATTGTTCTGGTTCTGCTTCTTTGGACAGCTATGAGCATAGTGTCTAGGATCTCCACATCGGTAGCATACTCTTGGAGTGCTGGGCTGAGGTGCACTATTCTTAGCAGGAGTAGAGATAGGGTACCTTGTTGGGGAGTACGAGGCCCACTCTGAAACTGATGAGGTGAGCGTTGCTGGTTCTGTGTATTCCCCTGCTGGTACTGAGGCCTCTGCTGACCTGGGTTGCGGTTCCACTGGCTAACAGGCCCTTGGTACCTCTGCTGAGAACCTGTATGAGAGTTGAAGCGGGGGCGAGTATTTCTCCCAGATGATTGTGCTCTCATCTTCCTCTTCTTGTCCATGTCCTTGCGCTCATTGTCAAGCACAATGGCACGGTTCACCAGCGTCTGAAAGTTTGGGTACACATTACCCTTCAACTGCAGTCTAAGATCATAGTATGTACCCTTCAGGAAGTGGCGTTGCTTATCTGCATCATCTCTCACTTCATTAGGAGCATAGCGAGCCAGCTGAGAGAATTGATCATGATACTCACTGATTGACATTTGACCCATCCTGAGGTTACGGAACTCTCCCTGCTTGAGCTCGATAATTCCCTCTGGAATATGATGAGCCTTGAAGTCTCTGGAGAATTCATCCCAAGTGATAGTAGGAGCATTGGCAGGACGTGCAGCTTGGTAAGATTCCCACCAAGTCTGAGCTGCACCCTGCAGCTGACCAGAAGCAAACATGACCTTCTCCTAGTCATTACACTGAGCAATGTTGAGCTGTTTCTCCACTGCCCTCAACCAATCATCTGCTTCCAAGGGATCAATAGCGTGAGAGAAAACTAGGCGATGACCTTGAAGGAACTCCCGGCGCTTGTTGACAGGTGCGACTGCTTGGTTCGGCGGGTTCTGCACGAATTGCATCATCGCTTGCATGAGCTGTCCCTGCATTGCCATCAACTCTTCCGTAGTCATGGGTGCCTGAGGAGGTGGTGGCAGTGGATTCCTGTTGGAACGAGGCATCTGTGTTCCAAAACACAAATAATTATGTTTAGTACATTTCTTACATCCTCAAAACCATATTATATGCAAATCTGAAATTTTCTGGATGAGAGATTCTGACAACACTGCAGTAAAACGGCCATAAATCAAGTTACAGATATCTGATGGAGTTGGTTCTGGACTTTCTGGAAAGATCTCGAGATGTAACAGAAACACTGCAGACTGCTCCAGAAAATAGCAAGGACAGAGACAGGACAAACCAAACCCAACTATATGTATGGCATTACCACAAGGTTCCAGCAAGCAATACAAAGATCCAAATCACTCATAGTCATCATGACAAATAATCCAAGCATGCAAGAATAAAACTACACAAAACTCGATTAACTGGACTCAACCGCGATACTATTCGCACTTCTGCTCAAATGGTGGACATCCTAGAAAAGGGGAGACAAGTGAACAAAGGCCATAAAGACTTTGAACAAGATGAGTCTAGAAACTTAGTAAAACCAAGGGAAACAAAATATACAAGGTGATACGAAATAGTAGCTCAAAGGAAGCTATTAAGGAGGTGATAATCAGACAAGGATGGAGAGATAATTAATTCAAAGGGCAAGGTTGAAGAAAATAGTTTTTGTAGCAAACTAACTTCAGATAGAGACCAGACTACTAGGCTTGCGTCCTACAGTCAACACATGCTCTGACACCAATTTGTCACACCTGTTTTTAAGAACAAAAACAAGTGCATAAAAGGCTCATGTGCACCCCAGGAATAGTCGCACACATGAGTTGACAAATTATAAAAAGTACCATCACAGTGCTTATTACATAGCAAAATAAATATCCATTACATAGTCTGAAACAAATAACTTTAACTAAACGAAGATATCTGCGAAAGCTCCAAAGGGACTGGTTGATTGGTTGACTCCAAGTCTAGTACTCATTACGGTAATCATCAACCCAATCTTCATCTGTGTTGTTTGAATGCAAGGGTGAGCACATACGTACTCAACAAATATAACACGGGGTTTATGTAGCTCAAAAGGATATGCATGGTTCACAGCGGTGAGCATTTTAAGTAGATCAAATTCATATTAATATCAACGATTACCAAGGTAATTTGCATAAGCTCAAATATCCATGATCATAAAGTAAATGACAATGATACAATAAATAAATAACACTTGCATAAGCCACATAGAAATAAGAACCCAATAATTCTGTGAGTTTTCCGAGCCGCTCGTGTCCGTGAGCACGGCTATCATGATAGTTTTTAACTCTGATCAGAGGTGTACAACTTTACCCACGAGTTGTGTTTACCCATTTTCCCGGGTTAATTACTCCCAAAACACTGCCAAGGTGAGCGGGCAGGGTACCCTATGAAACCTTTCAAGGGTTCGTCTAACAAGTCAGGGCCGCAAGGTTCGTGGCAGGGGGATGTAGAGCAAGCCTATCTACGGTCACACTCATTTGCGGCTATGCCCATAGATTAGGAACCACACTATACCCGTCTTGGCACGCTCCTATTTGCGCCATAAAGGTAACCACTGACAAGCTAGAAAAGGTCCCCATACTGAGCTAAAGCCAGAGCCATATAGCCCCCGTGGTTGTACTGTATATCCCAGATTTTGCCGACAGATAAGCTCCTATAGTCCAATGTTGCTAAAAAGCAAGTTTTACCATTAAGGCATATAGTCATTAACAATTAAGATCATGTACATCTGGTATGAGCACTAGCAATACTAATCATATGTGGTGGATCAAATCATAGATGACAAGGTATTCAGGATAACAATCTCTAGGATCAAACTATGGTAAAACAAGGAATCATGCATATGAGTTATATTATTTGTGAATAGGACAACAAGGATAATCCCATATTATACTTTCCTTCTTCGAAAAACTCTTGCTGATCATGCGGGTCTTGATCAAAGAGAAACTCCGGCTCTTCAACGGGTTGCTCAACGTCCATACCGAACAGCAATCAACACCATTCAACCAACGGTAGTCGTACACGAAGCAAGCAAGTCTATGATTAGAACAGTACACCAACAGTAATAAGATAAGATGAAAAGTTTATAAAACTAATCTACGTATCACTACGATCACAACGATGTTTCGTTCACGAAAAACGGAGCTAAAACGACGAAGTTATGAAATAAACGGGATTTCCTATACAAAAATAAAAGATTAAATCTAATCACGAAATTATAAAGTTTCAAAATTAACTATCAGTAGTATTAACATAAAGAGAATTTTATTATGATCCTAACACAATTCGAACGGGTTAAAAAGGATTTAAAATGAGCAAGTTATGGGGTTTTATAAACGAGTGGCAAAACTGTGAATATGATTTTCCATTTAAAACAAATTGAAATACTTCCGAGAGGAATTACGCTTTCTAAAGAAGAAAGCGCATTCTGGGATTACGCCAAAGGAGCACGGGTTCAGACTTAACTCTTGCCAGAGGCTTTTTCGCAAGATACCAGATCGAAGGGGTATCTGTCACTGTGGTTCGTCCGATCTGAGTCGAACGGTCACGATTAGAAAGGAGAGAGAAGGGAGAAGACGTCGGCCGGGAACAATGGTCCGAGTGGCGGCTCGCCATGGATTCCGGCCTGGAGGTCGGCGGCGCAAACGAAACGGGGCCTACAGGGCGCCAATCGACGAACCGAGAAGTCCAGGAGAGAGAGAAGAGGATCGCGAACTCACCTAGGGTTTTCGTGAGTCCGGTGGACCAACGGAGTCAGACAGCGGCGCGACGGGGCGGCTCAGACGTCCCTGTTCGTGGTGACACGAAGGTGAGGGCAAGGATACGCAAAATCGAGCGCGAGGAAAGATTCACGGGGTCCCGAACCTTGTCAAAGAGGAAAAGAAAGGACTGAGAGCGACCGCGGAGCTCGGACTCGCGTCAATGGCGGTGGTGGCCTCTGTACCCGCGGCGGCGGCGCTGTGGTTGCAGAAGGAAAAACGGGGCGAGGAGGGGACGTGCGGAACTACTTATAGGGTGTTGGGTTGGCTAGAGAAGCAAGAAATCCCGGAAATCAGGGATTGGGAGGGAGTCACGGGCTCACGGCCGTGCTCAGCTCGGGTTCGGCAAAGGGAAGGAGACAAGGGAAGGGGAGGGCTAATGAGCGGGTCCACAGTGACAGCAGCATAGGGAGGAAGGAAGGGGAGGTGCTCCCGCACGCTTCTCGGCTGGGCCGAGGAGCTGGCTTGCGGCCGGCCTCTGCTTCGACGCGCGGAGGAGAAAGGAAAGGGGGAGGAAGGGGCTGACGCGTGGGACAAGCTGTCAGCGACACCAAGAGCAAAGGGGAGGGGGAGGATGACACGCGGGCCAGCCTTGTCAGTGGCACAAGGGCAAAGGGCGCGACGCTCCCGGTCTAGGCCTCGGCCGAGCCGGCCCAAAGAGGGTGAAGGGGAAGGAGGGGGAGGAAGAAAGCCTGCTTCGGCTGGGCCAAGAGAAAGGGAGAGAGGGGCACTGGGCCGAGCACAGAGATGGGCTGAGAAGGGAGGAGGCCTGTGGGCAAAAGAGGAATGGGCCAGAAAGAGAGAAAAAGAGAGAGAGAAAAGAAAAGGTTTTTCCCATTTTCCAGAAACTGAATTTGCATTTCCTTTTCAAAACAAATTTGAAATACTCTTGAGTAAGTTTTCAAATCCACTCAGCACAGAAATCAAAGTGCTCCAGCATGAATGCTCAAAGTGTTTCTATATGACATTTTTATTTTCTATACTAAATATGTATTTTCAATTTAGTGATATGCATAACAGGAATTGCAAAAATTAAATCATTTTAATGCATTTCAAATTGATGCAAAATTTGGGTGTTACAATGGCTCAACACCATGGAGCAAAAGTTCCGTCTGCTAAGGATGACAGAGGAGCTAAAGGCAGAATATGCTTCGCACCAGTTGCAAGGACCGGCAGGAATATGGTGGGCTCATCATCGCAGCACATACCCTGCTAATGCTCCAGTCTCTTGGAATCAGTTCAAGGCAGCTTTCAGGGGGCATTACATTCCACCAGGTCTGATGAAGATGAAGGCAACCGAGTTTCTGAAGCTCACTCAGGGTACCAAGACCTTAACTGAGTACCTTCATGCTTTCAACAACTTGGCTCGTTATGCTCCCCAGTTTGTTGACACGGATGAGAAAAAGATTGATAGCTTCAAGAGAGGTCTGGGAACCAAGCTGATGAAGACTCTTGCTAACTCAACCCGCACCAACTTCAACGAGTTCATCAGTGATGCTTTGACCCAGGAGAACCAGAACAGCTTGCATGCTGCAGCTAAAGGACGCAAGAGGGCGTTTGAAGGAGGCTCGTCTCAGTAGAGAGCTCCTTTTGTCAACCGCAATGCTTACCGACCTCCAGTGGCAGGGGCCAAGTTTAGGCCTCCACAGAAGAAAGTTCTAGCAAAAGGTGCACAGCAGAGCCGGTATCGCAAGCCCTATACCATCGCTCTTCCAAAGGGTAACCCAGGACAAGGCAGTTCTGGAGCTCAAAAGGCCCCGGCTTTTAATGCACCATGCTTCAATTGTCAGTGCCCAGGGCACTTTGCTAAGGATTGCCCTCACCCGAAGAAGAATCATGCTTATCAAGGCCGGGTGCACTATACCACAGTGGAAGAAGTGCCACAAGGAGAACCCGTCATAGCTGGTATGTTCCTTGTAAACCATCATCCTGTAGTTGTGCTGTTGGACTCAGGATCTTCGCATTCGTTTGTGAGTAAAGCTTTTACTATTAAGCATGGCATGAGCATATCTGAGTTGGATGTGGGGTACTGCATAAGTTCAGCAGGGGCTGACATCTCAACAAAACAAGCCATCAAGGATGTGAGTATCATAATTCGGAAACATGAGTTTAAAACCGAGCTTATCATCCTCTCCGGTTTAGGTTTGGATGTGATCCTAGGTATGAGATGGATGCACCTTTATGGAGTGAACATCAATACCGGAAATAGGACCCTTACCTTGAGAACTCTGGAGAAGATTGAAACCTTCCAGATTTCCCTTCCCCGGAAGCTTGACCTTTGTGCTATGACATGTGCTATCCAAGTCACAGCTCTGAAGAATATCCCGGTAGTGTGTGAATTCCTGGATGTGTTTCCAGATGATCTTCTCGGTCTTCCACCCGATCGAGATGTGGAGTTCGCTATTGAGTTGGTACCTGGCACGACACCTATTTCTTGTAGGCCATACAGAATGCCACCCAATGAGCTAGCAGAGCTAAAGAAACAGTTACAAGAGTTGCAAGATAAAGGTCTCATTCAACCTAGCTCATCACTGTGGGGTTGTCCCGCATTGTTCGTTAAAAGAAGGATAAATCCCTACGAATGTGTGTGGATTATCGACCACTTAATGCCGTAACAATCTAGAACAAGTATCCTTTACCTCGCATTGATATCTTGTTTGATCAGTTATCCAAGGCTAAAGTGTTCTCTAAGATCAATTTGAGATCTGGGTATCATCAAATCAAGATCAGACCACAAGTTATACCCAAAACAGCTTTTGCAACGAGGTATGGGCTTTACGAGTATTTGGTTATGTCGTTTGGACTAACTAATGCTCCCGCTTACTTCATGTATCTTATGAACTCTGTGTTCATGCCCGAGTTGGATAAATTTGTGGTTGTGTTCATCGACGACATTTTAATCTACTCGGAGAACGAAGTAGAACATGCGGAACATCTACGTATCGTTTTGGCAAGGTTAAGAGAACATAAGTTGTATGTCAAGTTTAGTAAGTGCAAGTTTTGTCTTACTAAAGTATCTTTCCTTGGACATATCCTTTCCGCTGATGGGATATCTGTAGATCCAAGTAAAGTACAAGAGGTTATGGATTGGGAAGCTCCAACTTCCGTCACTGAGGTTCGTAGTTTTCTTGGTCTGGCTGGATATTACCGTCGTTTTATTCCAGAATTTTCCAAGATAGCTAAACCTATGACCAGTCTACTACAGAAAGATAAGAAGTTTGAATGGACTCCAGAATGTGAGGCAACTTTTCTTACCTTAAGAACTCTACTTACTTTAGCACCCGTTTTGGCACAACCAGACATAACAAAACCCTTTGATGTGTATTGTGACGCCTCCGGGACTGGACTAGGATGTGTTCTTATGAAAGAAGGAAAAGTGATAGCCTATGCTTCTCGACAACTCAGAAAACATGATGGTAACTACCCAACACATGATCTAGAACTAGCAGTAGTGGTTCATGCTTTGAAGATATGGAGACATTACCTTCTTGGTAACGTGTGTCATATCTACACAGATCACAAGAGTCTCAAGTAAATCTTCACGCAACCGAAGCTAAACATGAGGCAAAGAAGATGGTTAGAACTAATCAAGGATTACAATCTTGAAGTTCATTACCACCCGGGAAAAGCTAATGTAGTAGCTGACGCTTTGAGCAGAAAGTCGCACTATCACTTTGTGCAACCTTTGCTCGAAGACAAGTTCAACTTGATACATCCGTCAGTGTTATACAATCTTACAGTCAATTGCTCTCTCGAAAGTAAGATCATAGAAGGTCAGAAAACCGATGTGGGTGTGTTTCATATCAAACGGAAGATGAAAACCGAGGGTTCCCAATGTTTCAAGATAGATGAGAAGGGAATTCTTTGGTTTCGAGATCGTCTTGTTGTACTTAAGGATAAGGAATTAAGAAACCAGATCTTGGAGGAAGCTCATTCCTCTAAGCTCTCCATACATCCAGGCAGTAGTAAGATGTATCATGATCTAAAGCGACGGTTTTGGTGGACAAAGATGAAGAAAGAGGTTGCTGCATTCGTGGCAAGATGTGATGTGTGTTGCAGAGTGAAGGCGGTACATATGAAGCCCACTGGACTCTTGCAACCTTTGTCAGTTCCATGATGGAAATGGGAAGAAATCAGCATGGATTTCATAACAGGTCTCCCACCTACTCAAAGAGGTCATGACTCAATATGGGTGATTGTGGATCAGTTAACCAAGTCCGCGCACTTTATACCACTCCGCACCACCAACCGACCGTATGAGTATGTAGAGATGTACATCACTCACATAGTTCGTTTGCATGGTGTTCCAAGAGCAATTGTGACAGATAGAGGATCGCAGTTCATCGCTCATTTCTGGGAACATCTTCATAAGCAGCTTAGAACTAATCTAGTTCGCAGTTCAGCTTACCATCCACAAACATCAGGACAAACGGAAAGAGTTAACTAGATTCTCGAAGATCTCCTCAGAGCTTGTGTCATATCTTCTAAAGGATCTTGGGAGAGGTGGTTACCTTTAGCAGAGTTTTCGTATAATAACAGCTATCAAGAAAGTATCAAAATGGCTCCTTTTGAAGCTTTGTACGGTAGGTGTCAGACACCTCTAAATTGGGTTGAACCAGGAGAAAGAAGATACTACGGTATCGACTTTGTACAAGAAGCCGAAGATAAAGTGAGAATCATACAAGAACATATGCGCGCAGCTCAGTCAAGACAGAAAAGCTACGCAGACAAGAGAAGAAGACCGCTTGAATTCGAAGTGGGTGACTATGTGTACTTGAAAGTATCACCTATGAAGGGAGTGCAAAGGTTTGGAGTTAAGAGAAAGCTTGCCCCAAGGTATGTGGGACCATACCGGATTATTGAAAGAAGTGGAAGAGTAGCTTATAAGTTGTTGTTACCACCAGAGATGAGAGCTAACTTCAATGTCTTTCATGTATCCCAGCTTAAGAAGTGTTTGAGAGTTCCAGAGGAACATGTGGAACCCGTAGGTCTGAAGTTATAGTCAGACTTGTCTTTCGAAGAAAAACCTGTTCAAGTCATGGACACCAAAGAAAGAGTAACTCGAAACAAAGTCATCAAGTTTTACAAAATAATGTGGAACGATCAAAGTGAACGAGATGCTACATGGGAACGGGAAGACTACCTTAAGGAAGTCTACCCTGCTTTCTATGAAAATATGGTAAGCTTTACAAATCTCGGGACGAGATTTTTATAAGGGGGGAAGGGCTATAACACCCTAGGTGTTAAGCTTTCATTGCATATCATTTCATAAGCATAAGCACAAGCATCATTGCATTCATGCATTTCAATGATCATATGAAATGATAACCCTAAGTGATCACCTTGTTTTTCATGTGTATGTGTTAACTTACACCTAGCTTTGAATGAGTTAGACTTGTATAACCAAGTGCTTGATGTTTGGATCACTAACAATCATCTAGAAATGTTTAGGGATGAAAATGGAACCATATTTATGTTCATGATCAAGTCAAAATTTGCTTCTAGGGTTTAAGCTTTAATGATTGACCCTAGGAACCCTTTTGCTTGATTTAACAAATTGACCCTGTTAATGATCTTTTTTGACAAAGTGGGCTTAATCAAAGTTGTAGAGTTTTTAATTCTGCACAAGCTTTGTTTAACCACCTTGAGGTGATTTGGATTCTAAAATACCCTAATTAGCCAATTAAGGCTGATTTGGGGGCTGTTTTAGTCCTCTGAAATCGCCTAAGTCCTAAGTGACTTGCAGTTTGAATGATGCCATGTTTGATTGCCTATAGATTGAAATCCAAACCGTTTCAGTTCAAACCAAGTACACCAAAGTTGTACTCGGGCTATAGCTCTATCTACTGATGTAATTGGTTGAAGCTAAGACGCAAGGATTAGAGAGTTAATCACGTTGCAAAACACGTTGTCAGGCTGTCTGATCGCGCGTTTGAACGAGCAGAGTCGCGAGCGCGCCGATCGGTGGCCGACCGCGCCAGGCATCTTGCACCACGTGGCAGCCGTACACCGGCGTTTGGCTCGCGCCGGGCGCGCGATGGCGAGCCGAACACTCCACCTTGCGACCGCACTCACGCCCGCGCCCTCACTCTCTCCCTCTCCTCTCTGCTTCAAGCGGGAGCACAGCCGCGCTATTTCCGAGCAGCAGCGCCGTCGCCGAGCTCGCCTGCGCAGCACACCGCTGCATTGGCCGCCAAAACGCAGCCACAGCTTCGCCTTGCTCCGCTCCACCTTTTGCACCACTCAGTTTCCGCGTTAGCCGCACAGGTGAGCCAGACCGAGCAGCGTCGCGGGCGCCTTTGACGACCTAAGCTCCGCCGAGCTTCGTGCCGCCGTGGCCAGCCCAATCCAGCACCTCTCCCTTTCTTCTAGCTCTCGTACGCGGTAGCCTAAAGGTTGTAGATGCTCACCGAGGAGTCGGTTGAAGCGATTAGGGTTAGGGTTCGCCGGAACGGGAACTCCGCTGCGTGCACGCGCACGGCACCCGCAACACCGGCGAGAGTTGCGCTGGGCTTCTCAGCGTCGCTCGCACTCGTCCAAGTCGTGTTAAGGTTAGCTGGTTAGTTTGTAGTTAGCTGACCGGAGTTGGTTGAAGCGGTAGTGCATCACCGTCGCCGGAACAGAAAGACCCCGCCGCCGTGAACTCGCCATCGTGCCGCTGTGCATGTGGCCGAGCTCATCGGACGGCTTGCATGGCCTCAATCCGGGCTAGATCGAACCGCTAGGGTTCCATGTAGGTGTATCAGTCGCTAGTTTGGTCAGTAGAGCCTTGCGCCGGCCAGCGTAAGAGCCGCAGCGCCGCCGTGCCGCCATGGTCGCCGTTGAGCCTCCTCCGGTGAACCTGGGGTACAACCAGCTACATGGTTCGATGCAGGTTTCGTAGGAGATCACAACCGTAGGGTTGGTTTGGCCGGAGACCTCACCGCCGGCGAAGGGCCGACGGTCGAACACCTCCATTGCATCGGCTCTGTGAGAGAAGGAGCTGACCAGTGGGTCCTGCGTGTCATAGGCTCTAAGTGTTTTCCTGTTTTGTTCTTTTCAGTTTTGTTTGCTAACTTTGGAAATGCATAACTAATTCCAAAAAAATGGTAAAAATGTGAAATCAGTTTTGCTAGCTTTGTTATGTTTTTCTCTATGCATGAAAAATATAATATGACCTGTTGTTACTATTCTTTTGTGTTGTTTTAATAAAAATGGACAGCAAGCTTTATATGCTTAGTTTAATTTGTGTAATTCATAACTGGAGTTTGGCATGTGATAAAATTGTGATTCTTGTTGTGTTAGGTTTGTCTTATCATGCAATTCCCATGAAAAATGTTAAAGTGCCAGTAACATTTAATTTAATTGCATGATGTGCTTCTTCTTATCAAATGTTTATATCTGTAAATGCAACTTTGTTTAAATTTTTAAACAAGTTATATGTATTTGCTATGCTTGTTAATTTTTGTACATGTGTTACTTGCTCAGTAAAATCTAAAAAAAATATGAAATCTGTTGTTTCAGACTTTTCAAATTATTTAAGTATTTAATGTTTAAAGCATGTTTGTTTCCTTATCACCAGCAAAGAAGTAGTTTTAACCCAGTTTTATATATGTTTTCTGCTGTTGGTATGAATACCAAAGTGGTAGCTAATTATGCAACCTTTCTTTTCTAATTTTATCATAATTTTTGGAATGTTGGTTAAAAGCTTTATATCTGTTCTAAGTGCTATCTGGAATCTGTTAAAACAGCTGGAACCTGTTTTCTTGCTAGAATTGTTTGAGCTACTTATGTTTAGTTTTAGTAGTAGCTACAATTAACTTTGTTGTAGATAACTTGTTGATCTATCTGGTGTTAAAGTTTTACAGTCGTAGCCTATTTAGTTTAAGTTGGGTATATTTTACAAGTTCAACCTCAAATCTGTGTTGTCATGTTTTCTTCTAAACAGCTTTGCTTGTTGTGTCTGTTAGGCCTTTCTAATGTTAGATTTAGCAGGGAGTTTATGGAATGTTTTGTAGACAATTTCATAAGATTTCCAAAATATCCAAGTTTGTAATTTTTGGTTATGTGTAGCCTCAGCTACACAGTTTTCTTTCAGCTGTTGTTTCCAAGTGTTTCTATGCTTTGTTGTGAATGTTATATGTGATGTATGCCTTGTGTTAGTATAGCAAGTGACTTAAACCATAATTATGTTTAAATGCAGGTGTAAGAGAGCTTACCTCAGAAGAGAAGATCTATTATAGGTTGCCAAGGAAGGGTAAGTGCTAATCTCTCTACAGGAGAAGAGATTTGCACCTACTCGATCAACGAGTATAAAGTTGTTGCATCATACATTCATCATGATCACTCATTCATGTGCATTAGACATGTCTCATTTCCGATATATGACTTGTCATATATGTTGGATCTTCATACATGTATACATGCATCCAGGATCGCCGGAGGGAGTAACACTGTTGGAGTTCGGGGAGCCGGAAGGAGGAGTCCCACAGGAGATTCCAGCTCCAGAAGTTCCAGAAGAAGGAGAACAGGGCTCTGACCTTCCTGAGTGCCGAAACCACATACCCTCCACCTTCGTGAAAGGCAAGCCCCGGAGCATTTATAAACCTCCCTTACTCTATTTAAAAGTATTTTACTTACAATGCCACCACTTGTTTGTGCATTAAGTTGATAGGAGTTGGATGAAACCCTTGCTGCATTATACCTTCCTTGTCTAACAAAAGAACCTTGTAGGCCCAGGATCAAAACCTTTGCTTAGCCATGCTTAGACCGGTAGCATGGGTGGTCTATCATCCCCCACAAAGATAGGATGCTGGTCATGGTTGGCTATATTTTGCTATCATGGAAAATAACCATGTGGAAGTAATAAATCAAGACCGGGCGGACAAGGTGTTGTGAGCCACTTGACTTGGAGGTCTTGTGAGCGGGTTCTCTCCGCCTGTGTCGTTAGGCACTGGATCGTGGTTGGACATCTGCCGAGATTGAACGCATTCCTCCTTCATAGCTGGTCGAATAACTCGTTTCGACCATGAAGCCTAACTCTGTACTTCGGGCCAGAATCTTCCCCTACTTGGGTCATGAAGGACCGCGAGCGGAGGACTAGACCGTGGGGAAGCATCCTGATCGTCCTGGCCTGGCAACAAGGGCAGGCACTACTTGATCGACCTGGCTACCGTGAATCGCTATTCATGCATGTAAATGGAGACCTGCGGCTACCCGAACTATATTGAAGGTGACCCGCATAAGTGTGTCGGCAAGCATACTTGGGTGTGATTGAGGAATAAACCTCCAGCTGGATTGGAATTCGATTCGAATCGCGGTCTCTCCCTGTTAGTGAGAAACTTGAAAGATCTTCCTCCCACTGTAGAAACCTGAACTCTAATAAGTAACCAAAAGATGGTTATATGGTTTTGATGCCAAGCACAATATGGTTATTATTGTTTGATAACTTAGTGTATGCTCTAGAACAGGTGCTAATGGGATCTATTAATGTTACTTAATATGTTGCCAAATGATGGTTTATAATTATGAGAATACATGAGTAATTAGGAATGCGCTTTTATGCAAAAGTATGTTATCTCATGAGATCCACCTGATAAAGCCTTGCATAATCCTTGAAGTGTCTATGGTTATATATCTATCTATCTATCGTGTAAGTCTAGCTGAGTATAATTGAGCACTCAGGGTTTCTTTGCCCTTGTTGCAGATGGTATGGTCTATTCTGGCTATTGTCAGGCATGCCTCTATCCTGCATGTGATGATGAGTGAAGACCATGGGCAATGGTGGATTCTGATGTCTCTCCTTGTTGCTTTTGATGGGATTGTACTAAGCATGGCACTGTATTTGCTCTAAACAGTTTGAAATGGGTATTTTTGAAACCTGAACTTCCGCTACATTGATTTGAACTTGGTGTTGTAATAACACTTCTTTAAACTCTGTTGTAATATTATTTCATTTCGATCTTATCACTGTGAATGTGTGGTTACTGAATCGAGTATGATCTCGGGTTGTTACTTATATTGTGGTTTGAAATCCTTCACGATTTCAAGGACCACCGGGCTTATATGGGCTCTAGTGTGACAGTGTTATTGGAAACGGTGACCATTGCACTAGTGCTCTTATAGGTTGGGCGGTTCCGTGACATGGAGGCTCTTGGAGATGATGAGTTGGCTTTGGTCATCACTAGGTTCTCGCGGTTTCACAACAACCGCTTGAACCGGCGATGTGGTGGCGCGGCGAAGGGGTGCTATCATTGCGGTGATGAAGACCATTTCATCGCAGACTGCCCCAAAAAAGCTGTGGGTGACTTCACCAAGCATAAGGACAAGCGCAAGCACTGTTTCAAGGACAAGCACAAGGCCAAGGGAGGCCACAACCGGAGATCCTCGAAGAAGGTGATTGACAGGGTGAAGGCCAAGCACCGAGCCTTCCTCGCCTCCCTCAGCGACATCGAGTGCTCCACCGACGAAGGCTCTTCTTCAAGCGACGATGATGAGTCATAGGGAAAGGTTGAGGACAAGCTCAACGGCCTCTGCTTCTACGCCGACGCCAAGCACGGTGGTTTCTGCACCATGGCGATCAGAGCAAGTGAGGTCGGCGGGCACAAGGACGACTCCGATGCCGACTCTGACACACCCGAGGTATCACCCACCATCAAGTCTCTCTCCTCCGAGCTTGAGTCCTTGAACGCTACCTTCATGAGTTAGGATGTTGTGCTCAAGCGTGCAGTTAGAGAGAGGAGGTATCACCCACCATCGATTAGGCCAAGTATCTGAAAATGGTAGATGAGCTCGAGTTTGCTAAGGCATCGGTGGTGGTTACCGAGGAGGTAGAGTGTGATGCTTGTGCCATCCACATGTCTAGTTTTGTCACTCTTCAGGACAAGTATGACACTCTACTTGAGGAGATCAGTGAGCTGAAGGCTAGGCCTAGCTTACTTGGTGCGTGCAAGTCTTGTGAAGGCTTGCGTTCTGAGCTGGCACAGAAGGAGAGTAGGATTGCTGTGCTAGAGAAGGTCAGCTCAGATAGCACCAGAGAGTCGGATCGCATAGAGGCTTTGGAGCTTGAGATCGCGACGTGTAGGCACGACAAGGCGCGTACTGATGAGGATAACATGCACCTCCGGTCCATCTTAGCTTGGGTGTCTGGCCGAGAGCCGTAGCTGGGGATGTTGTACAGTCAATTCAAACGGGCTGGCAACACGGGAGTAGGCTTTGCTACAGGTGGGAAGGTCAATAGCATGTTTGGCAAGATTGGTGAGTGCAGTGGGTTGAGTGAGAGTGAGAAACCCACCACAATTCCCAAGTTTACCAAGTCCACCCCACCTAAGCCTACCGACCCCTCTGAGTTACCTGTGAGAGATGGTGTGTTTGAAGAGCCACCCAAAACCACTCCACAGAAGCAAGTGTGGATTCCCAAACCGAATCACCTTCGGAACCCACTTGACACCTTGCCTAACATCTCTAGTGATCCCCTTCCTAAGAAAGCGAGAGCCACCCAACCCAACAAGAGAGTGCCTACCAAGAGTGCGGTGAGGTACCACTGTGAGTATTGTGAGCGGGATGGGCACTTGACTGAGTTTTGCTATAGGAGGAAGAGAGATGATCGGAGGCAGGTTGAGTTGAATAACCAGGACATGTACCACCCACCAGTTGGGGTGCGTGAACCGGAAGTTCGGAGGCGCACTACTAGACCTAGAGGTGCAATGCCTCAAGGTGCTAGGCCTTAGGAGGCGAGACCACGTGGTGGTCGTGCCCGGCGGGGTATCGGTCGTGACCCATATGACTACGGGCCTCGTGGCGGTGGCTTCACTCCCCACACCTTTAGCGGAGCACCTTTTTCCTATGGTGGTGATCGCTATCCCCCTATGGGAAGGGAGATGTTTGGTATGCCTCCTAACCCTTTCTTTGGGCCAATGAGTCAACACTGGTATCCTTCACAGTTTACTAACCCCAGTGTTGCTTCGTTTGAGCACCCTATGTCTTTTTATTGATGTAGGAAGGAGGACTAGAGGAGACTTGGCTTGTGGATTCCGGATGTTCACGCCATATGACCGGAAGTACCAAGTGGCTCTCCAGCCTCGACCCCGTGCGCCACACCGAGTATATCACCATTGGGGATAAAAGTAAAGGTAAGGTTGTGTCCCGAGGGTCAATCCATGTCAATTCGTCTTTTGTCCTCAAGGATGTAGCTTTGGTTGCAAATTTGCATTTTAACCTTCTCTCGGTTTCGCAACTCCTTGAAGACGGTTTTGAAGTGAATTTCAAAGTTAGCTTTTCTCGGATTCTTGACTCTCGGGGTGACCTTGTTTGCCGTATTTTGCCTTTCGAGAAGGTTTTTTGTTCGGATTTTTCTATCTCTTCCGGACCTTCTCGTTGTCTTCTTGCCGGTTCTTCTTCCGATCTTTGGAATTGGCATAGAAGACTGGGACATCTAAGCTTTGACTTGCTTGCAAGGCTTAGCTCGATGGACCTTATCCAAGGATTGCCAAAGCTAAAGTTCGAGAAGGACTTGGTTTGCCATCCTTGCAGGCATGGCAAGATGGTTGCCGCTTCCCATCCTCCGGTGATTGAGATCTTGACCAAACAACCCGGCGAGCACTTACACATGGACACAGTTGGTCCAGCTCGGGTTAGGTCGGAGGGAGGGAAGTGGTATGTGGTTGTAGTCATTGATGACTACTCGAGATACTCTTGGGTGTTCTTTTTGGAGAGTAAGGATGAGGCTTTTTTGCATGTTCGAGATCTGATTTTGAGATTGCAAAATGAGCTACCTAAGCATGCCATGAGAGAGATACGGAGTGACAATGGCACATAATTCAAGAATGCTCAATTTGCATCTTTTTGTCCTTCTTTGGGTCTCGACCACCAGTTTTCCTCTCCCTACACTCCCTAGCAGAATGGTGTTGTTGAGCGCAAAAATTGGACCCTTGTTGAGATGGCTAGGACGATGCTCGATGAGCATAGGACTCCTAGGAGGTATTGGGCTAAAGCGATAAATTCTAGTTGCTATGTTTCCAAACGTATTTTTCTCTGAGCTTTCAAGAAAAAGACTTCTTATGAGTTGCGATTTGGGAGACCACCCAAGGTAAGTCACCTATGGGTGTTTGGGTGCATGTGTTTCATCCTCAAGAAGGGAGGCAAGTTGGACAAGTTTGAGTCTCGGTCTTCTGACGGTATCTTTCTTGGTTATTCTACTCATTCTCGTGCTTATCGTGCTCTTAACCTTGAGACTAACCGAGTGATGGAGACTTGTGAGATTACTTTCGATGAGACTATGCCTTGTAGTTCTACTGCTTTTGAGCTGGCAGGTGATGATGAGGTGAACACTAGCATCTTTGTGGAGGAGGAGCAGGACGATGCCGATTGGTGTGATCCCGAGCCGACTCCACCGGCTGTCCCCGTCGACCCTGCGATGTCTACTTCGTCTCACGGCCCCAACCCGTCTACTTCCTCTACATGGGGGCCGTTCGAGAAGCTTCCTCAGTCGATGCCCGTTGCACCTAAGAGAGCATCAGCTGCTGTTGAGGGGGAGGCTACTTCTTCCAGACAAGCTCCCTATTACATCCAGAAGCAACACCCGCCGGAGAACATCATCGGCGAGATCGACCGTTGAGTCACGCGGTCTAGGTCCTATCTCTCTCACTTTTCTCATTCGGCTTTTGTCGCGTCTTTTGAGCCCCGAGATGTTGGACACGCATTGATGGATACGGATTGGGTTAATGCCATGCATGAGGAACTTGAAAACTTTGAGCGAAACCGCGTTTGGGTCTTAGTACCACCACCACCAAGTTGTCACCCTATAGGAACCAAGTGGGTTTTCAAAAACAAACAAAGTGAGGATGGGGTAGTAGTGCGTAACAAGGCTAGGTTGGTAGTGCAAGGCTTTTGTCAAAAGGAGGGAATAGATTATGAGGAAACCTTTGCTCCCGTAGCTCGTTTAGAAGCAATTAGAATCCTTCTAGCTTTTGCGGCTTCTAAGGGTTTTAAACTTTATCAAATTGACGTTAAAAGTGCTTTCTTAAATGGCTACATAAAGGAGGAAGTGTATGTTAGACAAACCCCCAGTTTCGAAAATCCCAAGTTTCCAAACCATGTTTTTAAACTCCACAAAGCTTTGTATGGTTTGAAACAAGCCCCTAGAGCATGGTATGATAGATTGCGAACCTTCTTGCTTGCTAAGGGTTTTAAAATGGGATCCGTAGATAAGACACTTTTTCTCCTCAAGCAAGGCAATGACTCGCTCTTGGTCCAAATATACGTGGATGATATCATCTTTGGTGGTTCTTCTCATGCTCTTGTTGCCAAGTTTGTAGATCTTATGAGCAGAGAATTTGAGATGAGCATGATGGGCGAGTTGACTTTCTTTCTCGAGTTGCAAATCAAGCAAACCCGAGAAGGGACGTTTGTGCACCAAGGAAAGTACACGAAGGATATCCTGAAGAAGTTTGATATGGGCGAGGCAAATCCCCTCTCGACGCCCATGTTGACTACGACTGCCTTGGATGTAGATGAGGACGGAGAGCCGATTGATCAGATGGAGTACCGAAGCATGATCGGGTTGCTTTTGTACTTGACGGTGACCCGCCGGACATACAGTTCGCCGTCTGCTTGTGTGCGCGCTTTTAGGCGTCTCCACGCACTTTGCACAAGCAAGCGGTGAAGCGCATCATGAGGTACTTATACTTTACCCCCGAGTTCGGATTGTGGTTTTTGGACTCCTCCTCTCTTGTGCTTTGCGGGTATTCCGATGCTGATTTTGCTGGTTGTTGTCTTGATCGGAAGTCCACTTCTGGGACTTGTCAGTTTCTTAGGTCTTCACTCGTGTCGTGGTCTTCTCTCAAATAGTATAGCATTGCTCAGTCTACCACAGAGGCCGAGTATGTGGCTGCCTCTAGCTGTTGCTCGCAATTGATTTGGATGATTGCAACTTTGAAGGATTTAGGCTTAACGCTTTCTCGGGTGCCTCTGCTGTGTGATAGCATGAGTGCCATTAGCATAGCAAAAAACCCTATGCTTCACTCTAAGACCAAGCACATTGACGTCCGGTTTCATTTTCTGAGAGATCACTATGAGAAGGGCGACATTGACCTCCGGCATGTCGATACCCAAAACCAGCTTGCGGATATTCTCACGAAACCTCTCGATCAAGCTGCGTTTTCTCGCCTTCAGGGTGAGTTGGGTGTTTGCTTTCCTTTTTAGGTGAGGAAAGCTTTGTGTATCATATCTTCTTTTTATGGTTTTCTTTTGTTTCTTAGTTTTTATAGTTTTTCTTTTGGTGTTAGTTTGCATTTTGCATTTCATCGCACTTAGTTCATTTTGAGCTTCATACCTATAGCTGATATAATGAAACTATGCTCTATTTGAGGTGCTTTATGTGTCTATGGTATTGCTTAACTTAGACTCTTTTTGATCTTTTGATATACAATAGAGCTAAGTTAGAAAATCTTTAAAACTGAATTTCATTCTATATGTCACCTCTGAAATGACACTAGCATGTGTAGGCTCTATGATGATCCCTTTTGGTTGTCTTGTATATAGCTTGTAACTATGGCTCTTCATGACTTCATTCACTTCCTTTGAGCACCATGTTTAAACTTGATTTAAAAGTAAGTAGCTCTCTGAATAGTGGATTGAGAAGATCGAGTTGGGTTTGCATCTGTGAGCACTCCACCGTTTGTTCGAGACTGCTTCCCATGTGGGTTGAACTTGAGTAGTGTTGTGTATGACCGAAACCGGTGTGTTAAGCTCTTTGGCTTCGCCCGGTTGATAAGTGGCATCACATTGCTTACAACCACTCGCATACACTCGTAATGTGCCTAAAACCGAATTTTGCTGCAAAACTCTAAAAAATGAAACTCTTTTAGTTTGGGTCATTGGCTTGTTGTATGAGCTTTGCTAGGGATAGTCTACTCGCTATACATGAGATAGTTTTGAGGTTGATCTTATCTTGTATGCCATGTTTAGTTGTCTTTCGGTGGTCATACCCTTTCTCTGCTCACACATGTAAACTTCTCTAAACTAGCTTCTAGAGTGATCTTTAGCTCAACTAGAGTGTTTGTTGAGCACTTCGAGTTTTTCCTATTCTCACAGGATCACATCACTTAGAGCATCCTTTCATTGTCTTAGCTCTATGTATGAAGCTTTTGCACTCATTTTGCATTTCATGGCATTTGTGGCCGACATTTTGAGTTTTGAGCTTTGATGAGCTACATGTGTCACCAAGGGGAGAGAAGTGCATTTCACTCTAGCGGGGAGAAAGCATGCGTTTCACACCTTCCTTAGTCAAGGGGAAGAGATATGTGGTCAAGGGGGAGAAAATGTGCATTTTGTGACAATCTTGCATTTCTGGCTCTTTTCATCCTTCTTGGTATCTTGAGTGTGCTTTTGCCTAGGGGGAGCTTTTGCTAGTTATGTTGAGACTTTGCCTCTTCCTCCAACAGGTTTCGATTGGCCTCTTCAGCTTTATGTGTTTTAATTGGTTTCTCGAAGAGTTTCTTGCTGTAAGGCGATGGGTATCTTTGGCTTGCTAGCGGTGTTGATCTCGTTTCTGCCTCTTCTTGAGGGTTAGCTTTGTTTTGCTTGGTTGCGTCGAGTCGTTGCCCATGTCTTTGGGGATCAAGTTTTGGATGCGTTTTGCTTCTCTCAAGTGACCCCGTTTTGGCTTTCTTAGCTTTTTGGTCATTTGGAGAGCTTTACCTTGTGGCTCAAATCTGAAATGCACTTGTGTTGACAATCACTCATCAAGGGGAAGATTGCGAACACATGGTTGATATTTGCCCATGTTGTTTAGTTTTGTGATGAGTGATTGTCCAACACTTGAGTGTTTCAGTTTTAGTGGCTTACTCTAATCCTTTGCGAAAGCAAATGTGTGCTTGTCTATCGGCTTGTGGTGTGCAGGTGCTAGGCCCGGAGACAGTGGTCAATGGCGTGGAGAAGGTCGAGTAGAGGCTAGCCATACCGATGGACTGAGAGCGGTGAAGGGCGGAAGCGGGGCTCGGACTGAGGGACCATGGGTGCCGGTGGACTAGCTGTGGTGGCTAGTACTTGGCACCGGCGAGCGTGAGAAGACATGGAGGTAGACCGAGTTGACCAAGTCAAGACGGCGGACGAGTGGGTCGAGCGGAGGCTCATGGGACTCGGAGTCTGACCAGGCGAGGACAAGGTGGCTCGAGACGAGCGGTTTGGTGGTTTGGGCCTCAAAACCATCGGAGGACGGTTTCCGAGTTTGGGCCTCAAAACTCGGGGTTCGGTAGTTGAGCCCAAAGCTACCAGTGGTGGGTTTCGCGGGTTTGGGCCTCAAAACCCGGGCGGAGCTTCCGAAGAAGCGGGATGGCACATGGCGGAATCTTGGAGGTTGCGTCGAGGCGACGACAACTCCTGGCAGGAAGTGGGGCCGTCCATTCAAATCGAGGAAGATATTTTCCGGAGCTTGGACTGCAATGATTAGGCTAGGTAGTTCACTCATGTATATAGGGGGGTCTTTGGGAAATAGCCAAAGCCCGTTAAGTAGGGGATGTAGGGGTATCCCTCATCCCATCTCTTGCATTCCTCTCTTCCACCTAAATTCCTAGGGTTTCCCTTCCTCTAGCTCTTCTTGCTTGAGATCCACGAAGTCTCCCATGTAAAAACTTGAGATTTTTGCGAGGAATCAGAGGTCGTAACCTCCGTAGGCCATGGTGCCTTTGGGTTCTTGATCGTGTCCCCGGTTTTGCTCGTGTTCTTCGCGTTTTGCTTTTTGCCCCTCTTTGATCCCGAGATGAGATCCTTTTGTAGGGAGTAGTTCTTGCAAATCCGTTTGAACCAAGTTGTTCGTAATCGAGAGGAGCATCTTTGCACCGAAGGATTCCTCCTCAAACCTATCGAGTACGAAGATCGGGCGATTTCTTTGCAGTGTTCTTCCTTTCTTGCTTTCTTCCCCCAAATCCTTGTTTCCCTTCAATCCAAACCAAATTGAGCGATGATTTCTTCGGGATAGCTCCTCCACAGCACTAGAAACATGCCTACCAAGTTGGGTTGCTAGTCAAGATCAATTGGGCAGGATTTGGGGAGATTTGGTGAAGAGAAAAACGAGTTTTGCTTTTTCTGCGCTCTGCTCGGGGGCGTTGGACGCTCCATCAGGAGGCGCGGAACGCTAGGCCTTGCCTACGTCATCATCCATCGCCTGCTCTGTCTACGCGAGTCAAGATAGAGTCAGACGCTCTCTAGCATCCGTCGACCACGCGCCAGAGCGTCTATCGGTTTTAGAGTCGTGTAGGCTCTCTTTGTGTTCTACGTCAGACGCTCCCCAGCGTCTGTAGCTTGTCCGCCAGACGCGTCCGTCGCCTGGAGGACCTCTCGAGTTCGGCTCTGCATACGCGTCGGACGCTCGCCCAGCGTCCGTTGCCTCTGGCTGCAGCGTCTGTCGCCCAGCGTCTGTTGCCCTACGTCGGAGCATCCATCGCCAGTCTCTCCAGCGTCCGTCGGCTCCTTTTCTGGTTGTTTTGCTTCGAGTTCTTGCCTCCTTCCCATAGGGGTTGAGAACTCAATCTAAGGGGTTTCCAGTGAGTTTCTCTCCACTGCCGGTGAGCTCTCAATTCTTCGTTTTCGTCTGAATCCCCGCTCGCGTTGCTTGGGGGAGGTTGAGCACCCATCAACTAGGTTGTGTTTTTAGGGAGAGTGGCCCGAATATTTCAAGAGAAATTTGAGGCTCCCGTTCACCCCCCCCCTCTGGTCACCGTTCTCGGTCCTTCAATGAGTATACTTTGGTTTGGGAGTAGTGTACATACTCCTATAAGCTCTTTAAATTAAACATGATGCTTAGGTTAAATAGCCTTCCTTAATCAAATTAGACATGGTGTCAAGTTTGATTATTGAACCAAAAACTACTTGTATAGAATTTGGTTTTACTTTTGGACTAACCCATGCATGATGACTTCCAAATTTTAGTGGGTAAGTCATGAGATCATTTATAAGAGACAAATCAAGGTTTGAGGTAGTATTGAAATAACCTTGCATATCTTTGCCTTAACCTTGCTTGATTTTTAATTGGTGAGCAATGAGGGAACATCTCTTTCTGTGCTAAAATGTTAAAGTCAACTTTTCTATAGCACAAAAGATGTCCTTTATTTCATTGACAATAATGCCCTTGATTCAAAATATTTGTGCATCCCTCGGGTATTCGTTGTCCACTAACCTCTTGCAAGGAAAGAAGCCAAGAATGGATGGAGAAAGCATACCACAATGCCAAAATCTACAAGGAAAGAACAAAGAGATGGCATGACAAAAGGATAAAGAAAAAGGAGTTCAAGCCACGAGACAAGGTACTCATGTTCAACTCAAGAGTAAGGTTATTTGGACATGGAAAACTTCAGAGCAAATGGGAAGGGCCATTTCAAGTCATCGATACTTCACCTCATGGAGCTATTACACTTCAAGATGATGAAGGTAAGGTCTTTAAGGTAAATAGCCAACGATTAAAAGTATTCTTTGAACATGATAAACTAGATGAGGAAATAGACACGATTGAATTCAAACCTTTCCATGGTCTAACTTAAAAAAACTAGTCTAGTCCCTTATTCTTATGCCTTGTGTTTATTCATCTATCTCTTTTGCTTAGTCATGTTTCTCTTTTCAATATTATTCTATATCTTGCTCCATTCAAACAAATTTTGACTCGCTGGTGTTTGGTCCCACCAATAGAGTCCTTTGTGTTTTCACATTTGTTCTCTATGAATAAAAAAATCAGGTACACCTTCAACGAAGAGTGGGGGGTCAGTCGACCCCAACCTTCACAAGTGCAGGCACCAAGATGGCCAGAGGCACCAAAGCGGGGTCGGCCGACCCCACTATGGACCCCTGGTCCCACCAGTCAGCATCCACACGATGTCAACCTACTTCTCAACTAGTTTGCCAATCATTCCTCTCTTCTTATTTTTACGTATTTGTTTTCTTTAGTTTATTTCCCTTTTAATATTGAATAAAAACAAGAAGATTGCATCTAAACTTCAAATTTGAAAAGTGACATGATCTAAGACATTCAAGGGGTAAAAGCATCATAAAGATGAATTCTTGCTTTTGATTATGCTAGTGGGAAAATATCTTGATAGGGAACCATATTAACTAAGTTGTTGATTAATGTGATATAAGTTCTTGGCTCATGATTCATACCCTGTCTTTTTGAAGTGCTTGGAGATTAATTTTTGAAAATGTCATAAAACCATAATGTCACTACTCCTCTATAGTGAGAAAATTCCTACCACAGCCATATATGCTCTTTCATGATATAAGCTTTCTACATAAGCTGCTTACTTTGTGTTGAGTTTGGTCAAGTTTTGTGACCCTAGTTGAGAGACTTATCATGCTCCCAAGATAAAGATCACATACACACCACATATATATATATATGTTGCTTCTACACTGGAAGTACACAAAAACATGTCTTTCATTTTCCACAAAGTTCATGCTCCATGCTCTAAAAATAATCTCTCTCTAGTATGTTGCTAGTAAATGAGACATAGACTATGCAAAATTATAAAAAACAAAAATATGTAGGGGCACATGGAGGTCCCAAGTTTTAGAAAAAAAATGATGAACAAATAAAAGCTCATAGAAAAAAAAGATAGCTATGTCTCAAAATAATAAGTTAGAAAGAGAGATCATATCAAACAAAGGAGTTTTGATCATTTGCCATGTTTCACACACTTGCACATCTTGATCTAAGAGTATGACACTTCTCTCCTTGGATCCAAAATTTGACTTTACAATATATGCAAGGTAAGTTTGCTACATTCTTTATCCCTACCTAAGCTCCACATAAGCCATTTAGAAGTAGGAAGATAAAAAGAAGGCAACCTCATGCTATGCCTTGGTAAGGAATCATATACCTTGTGAGTGATCTAGAGTGCTATATGAGGAGTAAGTTGACTTATGTGCTTTCTTTTGAAAAACTTATCAAAATTTCCAAGTACTAAAATATGATTTGGGAAGATGACTTTGCTTTGAGAACTATTCCATTTATCAACCTCTCAAGGATATATGTTAGACAATATCACATATCCCACTTGTATAGCAAAGTGTCTTGAGTAAATCTTTATGCTTGCTTTATACTTTGAGAATAACATAGTTATGTTAGTTTTTAACCTTTACTCGAGGACGAGCAAAGAATTAAGTGCGGGGGTCTTGTTGACGGTGAAAATGTCATAATTTTCTATACTCAAAATCACCGTCAACAACCTCATAATGAAGGGACATAAGCATATCATGAGTATATTTTATACAATAAATAGTTCCACATGTCCATGGAGTATTTCTTACAGGACTACAGAAAATGGAGAGAAATGAGCTAGTGGGACCCACCATAGGGGGGTCGGCCGACCACCCTATGGGGACCCCTAGCCATCCCAACCACCCACATGATAAGAGGGCCCCCATGTCAAAGTAAGAGGGTCACTAACCCCCTTGTGCAGGTCGGCCGACCTCACCATGGGGCCCACCAGCCTCCCACGCTGGCCATGATCCAGGAGAAGCACTCCCAAGTGATCCTCCACCCTTCGATCAACTTGTGCTTTCTCTAAACGTCTCATATTCACTTCACATGGATCCATGGGCCCACAAGAGTACAAACCGACGTCCAAAAGTGGTCTAGCCTATGCACACCCACTCCAAGACATGTGGGCCACCTTCTAGAAGGACAGGGGAGGTTCCACCACCCATAGGGGGTCGGCCGACCCCCCCCCCCTAAGGCCTATGGGGCATCCACCTCCTTTGCATGCCGCCATGCAAAGATGCACATGCTGAATTAAAAGAAGCACATGCTGAATTCTTTTGCACCCTTGATCTGAAGGCGGTTAGGATCTAAGGGCTCTTATCATCCATCACGCGGATCGATGACATGGCGGTGGAGTAGCCCCTACTACACCTCTCCACTATAAATACCCCCTCACTCCCTCTCATTCAAGACACACCAAGGAGGAGCTACTCACTCTACAAGGCGAAGCCCTGTTCTACTAGTAGCATAGAAAATAGGGAGAGAGTGAGGAGAGTCTGGAGGAGAGTCGGGCCTGTCTGGTGTCTTCTCCAAGTTGTACTTCGACGGATGCGGCCTTCCTTTTGTAAGTCTGCATTTGAGATTCTTTTATAGTAATTGATCTTTAGTTCTGGTAAAGTATTTACTTTAGTTGTTCATTGGTTCACCGCCCTTAAACTGGTACTCTAATCAATTTCATCGGGATCTGGATTAGAGTAGTAAGATATAGTGTAGACCTGGTGTCTAGGCTATACGCTTACATGTGTCTACGGCTTGTCCAACGGTTTGTTTGTGGTACCTAGTAGGGGTGACAGACCTATCTAGGCTTTGATCCTACCACGTTGGGTCAAGTTCTTAAAACGTAGGCCTTCTTGTGCTAGGCGGTTTAGCACCATTCTCATCCCTTTCTGTTGCTAAATGGCCTAGTGGCCCGAAGTGAACAACCTTTGTATCTTACCTTTCCTAGATAGTTTCATAACCATAGAGATCCTCTCTACCCAACCTATCATAAACCCCTTGTGTCATCATAGGACGAACTTAGTTCTTTGTTAAGTACACTTCGCGTTCCTTGTGGATTCGATACCCCTGGAATACTATTGGGTGAAAACTACCTTGATAGCCGTGCGCTTGCGGTTTACCCTTTGCGCCACCTTTGGTGTCAACATCAGTTCAGGAGCTGATGGCTAGACGGGTCACTCGCTCTCGCGGCTCGGTGCCATCCAGGCCCGACAGTCTGAGGCGAGGTGACAGATCTCCACCTCTACCATGTCTGCCAGACCCAGTGAGACACCAGGTCCGTTCCCTCACGGCAAAGCAGATTCAGACTCTGTGCTTTGTTGACTTTCAGTCTTGGTTCCCTGGTCAGCGAGACCCTCATGCCAGTCCAGCATTCTACACCCCCTGCACAAGGATTCTACGGAGGGTGCATTGAGACCAACGCCCCACTCGAGCACACAGAGTCTACCCCTTTTAGTGCATAGTCAACATCGGTGCCCCAGATATTGCTCAGCACTTGCAGTACCTACAAGGCTTGACCGGACTGATGGGTCGTATTGGCACCTACCAGGAGTATTGGGTGAGACAGTTCTACGCCTCGCTATGGATCTCTCCAGACCATGAGTTCTTCCACAACGGCTTCAGAGGTCGTGACTACAGGGTTACCGCCTCTAGGTTTAGGAAGATCTTCCACCTTGAGGCCTCAGAGACGAGGATCCACAGCTTGTGCTACGGTGACCAGGAGGCACCTCGTTGACCACACGACGGAGTGGTGTTGTCGTCTGACTTTGTACGGCCTTGCTTCATACAGCCATTTGGAGACGGGTCCAGTCGTCTTCCACGTGATCTCACGCCAATTTCCCGCACTCTACACGAGGTACTCAGGCGTACGATTCGCCCCCGGATAGGAGCTCACGATACACTGACTCGTCTTCAGCTCTGGCTCCTAGCTCACATTGTCCGGATGGAGAAGTTTGACCTTTGGGATTTGCTGGTCAGCGAGATGGAGGATATCATAGCAGACGGCTTCAGAGGTCACTGGCAGCTCCAGTATGCTCACTGGATTTCTTTTCTGATGGTTTCTCAAGGAGAGTCAGCTATGTTTCTTACCACTCTTACCCAGTCAGCTACCGCCTTTCCGAAGTATAACATGAGTCAGCTAGTTCTTCACGGTGGCAGAGGGTGTGGCAGATGTACTCAGGGCCCTCACACACGCCAGACTGGTATTGCACCCGAGTCTGAGGAGCAGCAGGAGGACACAGTTCAGGGACTAGCAGAGACAGAGCTTGCAGACCTGGATGCTCAGATAGATGTTGCGGCTGATGATACTTATAGAGATGATCTTCCCTCAGATAGCTCTGACATGGACTATCGGCCGATCCCCGAGTACGTACCCAGGTCACACGACCACGAGGCCGGTCGGTCAGGTGCAGCTCTAGCTCCAGCCCTAGGCACTTCAGAGGCTACACTTCTCTCTATCCTTTCGAGGATGCAGGAGGAGCAGTCCAGACAGGCAGAGGAGTAGAGGAGATAGGCAGAGGAGGTTCGGAGGCTCGCAGCTCAGCAGCTTACAACTCAGGCTCAGACACAGGCACGGCAGGATGAGTTTCAGCTTCAGTTTCTTGCCTATCATTGTTAGCAGACCGAGATTCAGAGACAGCAGACAAAGATACTTAGCCATCTTCTCGGGTCTTGATCTGGACCTTCAGTGACACCTCAGCTTGGGCTGCCTGGCATGTCATAGCAACAGTATACCTCTCAGCAAAGCCCTCTCCAGTGGTGGTGCCAACTCTAGCGTTACCGTCCTGTGGACAGCAGAGTCGAGCACCCGCTTGACCTGTTTACCAGACACCGATGACCCAGGTGTCATCGTGGTTAGCCTCCCCCGGAGAGTTTTAGATAGGATTCATACCTACCCAGGGGGCTACCATTGAGGAGGCTACTCGTGACTTGACGGCTTCTTACCGACAGTTGACTAGAGAGGATTCTCCCGTCGGAGCACAGCTTGACTCTCAGCAAGCAGAGGTTCCTCCTCCGGCGACGGGCACTCACTTGTCTTCAGTTGCATCGTCAGAGGTCAGACTAGACTGCTCGACCCAGACACAGTCACTACACCTCCTCTTGTTGTTGTCACCACAGATGCCACCACAATTGCTATTGAGGCAGTGGAGTCAGAGGCACCAGCTCAGTCAGAGGGTCAGCCAGTAGAGCTAGTAGCAGCAGTCACCCTTGCCGAGCTTGCAGTGGACCCTTCTCCTCCGCCTCACGTTTACACTCGTAGGGTCGTTGGGCCCGCTACTACCGAGGCAGGACCGTTAGAGGCTCCAGAGCAAGCCGTCACACCTCCAAAGCCTCAGGGGGAGTTAGGAGAGTCAGCTGCTACCGAATCCACCTCAGCTCAGCCTACCTAGACTGCTTCACAGTCAGCACCAGCTTCAGAGGGTCAGGCAGTAGAGGACAGTGATGACAGTCTAGACTACTCACAGTTCGACCTTCGTCCTCGCGACCCGACTGCTCCACCTCCAGATGCTCCAGTTGCTTAGTAGTTTTTGGTGCTTGGCGCCAAAGGGGGAGAGAGGGTAGTAGTCGAGTATCAGAGATAGGGGGAGGTATTTGGATTTTACTTGTGTATTTTACTTCCCTGTACTCATGCATCATGTTTGCTCTTTTGCATTGTTTATATGTGTGATGCTTGTGCTTGTGAGATACTTGTGTGTGACAAACTCTCGATTTTCATTTCACTAATATATCTTGTGAGTTGTCACTTGTTTCATGATATGACTCTATGCTCTAATGGTATTTGTGCTTCCGCGACATACTCTGATATATCTTTGAGCATATCATGTGAGGTACTCTGATTCTATTCCATATCTTTGAGTACATGTTGTGGTTTGGCTTGGATGAGCAAGTATCATTCACTATTATTCACTAACCCTTGCTCAACCCAACCAAGTCACTTGAAATCCTAACCATATCTTTTAAATCTTATACTCGAGGATTATTGTCATCAATCACCAAAACGGGGGAGATTGAAGAATCATGGCCCTATTGGTTTTGGTGATTAACGACAAATGAAGAATATTATGGCTAATGTGTGTTTTGCAGAGGCTATGCGTAGCTTAGCCATAGTGATCAATGTGAATGGGCATCAATGGTTATCACTTAGCCCCCAAGATGGATATCGTTTCGGATTTCAAAGAGACATGATGAAGACCCTAGAGTGATAGGTCTAAGTGCCATAAGGAGATGAAGGGCACTTAGTATAGATAGGGCTTTATTTGATCTTTGACCGTACTATCAAGAGGGGTTGAGACTAGTAGCTTGACTTAGGAGAGCTTCATGACTTAGGTGTGGTGCACACTTGACTACCTTAGCTCTAAGCAAGCCTTTGGTGACCATAAGATAGCCTAGAACAACTGTCATATTCATCGCGATGAAAACCGAAGTTGAGAGAGCTATTTTCTAGGCGTCACACGCTGAAGACCTAGGCGACGGACGTTGTCCGTCGCATTAGTCAGTGGCGCCGGACGCTGGGGTGTTTGCCCCCGGGTGTCCGTCGGCCTTACAGTGACTGTAGAAAAGCTCGAGAGCGACGGACGCTGTCCGTCGGTCTTACAGAGAGAGCTGTTTTCAACCAGTTGCGCTGGACGCTGAGGTGCAGCGCCGTTGCCAAAGCGACGGAGCGTTCGTCACCTGTTTGAATGAACAGCAACTAGTCGTTGGGGTTGCAATGGCGCGTCCGTCGCCTAGGCGTCAGAGCGTCTGTCGCCAACTTAAAGGTTATTCTTCAGCAGCCCATGGGCTTGCTGTGTGTGGGGGTATTTATACCCCATCCCTTGCCTTCCCCACCTACCTTTACTCATTTGGATTACTGAGAAACCTTGTGAGGTGTGGGAAGAGAGCAAGATCCCTAGAGAGAAAGATTGATTTGCGAATCCATCCATCCATCCATCCTCTCCCTAGTTCATCCAATAGATCAAGTTGTGCATCCACTCTAGTAGTGAGGCTTGATTGAGTCAAGTGAAGGTTGAAGCTTGTTACTCTTGGTGATCGACATCACCTAGATGGTCCGGTGGTGCTCGAAGGAAGGTGATCGCCAGAAGGATTGTCAGCGGCCCTTCTCCATCGACGTGTTCATCGGTTATGGGCGGTTCACCGAGCCGAAGTGGCGAAGAACCAGCTCATAGAGAGCACTCATCCCTTGCGCGGGATTGAGGGGGAGCAATACCTTGTGAGGTGCTCCAACGAAGACTAGGGGGAGTGTCGACTCCTCGATACCTCGTCAAAACGTCATCGTGTCAAGAATCTCTTTCCCTAGCTCTTTACATTGCACTTGTTCTTAATTCATACTAGAATTGTGTAGGGTGTTCTTCCTTTATTTGCCTTGCTACCACTTTCTAGCTAGGACACACAATCGGAAGGCACTAGGGGGTGATTGGCATTTGTTTAGGATTTCATATTTGCTTTAGAAATTTGAAATAAGCCCAATTCACCCCCCCCCTCTTGGGCATCTTGATCCTTTCAGGCGGACAAGTTATTAAATATTTCCATCCTCTTTCATTTTAATGTAACTGTTATATGAGCACTAACCTTTTGTAACTTATAGTTGTAGGAGAGTAACAATTCTGATGATTTTTATTTTCCAAACACTATAACTTTAAGTCTGGACTAATTCTGGTTGGTGCTTGCATCAGGAATAACTACTATGTGCCTGATGACAGCAAAGAGCATGAGCATGCTCCATGTACTATGCAGTTTTTAGATTGACAGTAATAGCTTGCAGTCTTAATGTCTTACTGAGGATATTCCAACAGAGATCACTGATAGCAATTTTGTTTTTTTATATCTCATCCAACGGATTTATAGAGTGGTCAAGAATGGCAGTGAGCAAGCAAGTGATCGAAATTAAAGAAGAAACAAACAGCTAAATGTCTTGTATGAGATGTACAGAGGGAAAGGTTTGTTCTTTGACTATAGGGTTCTCATGCAGAATCATATCTGAATAATATAAAAATATGTCTATCAAAATGAATTTATCTCATTTTCCTTGGCTTCCTTTCACTCATACATGTGGGCCTTGAGATACTTGCATTCCCATAATCCCATGTAATCAATTTGTTGGTCAAAAGCCTGGCAGCAATGAATATGTGAAAGGAAAGTTTCCAATTTTTGGCAAGGTAAACAGTTTGACCTAGAACCTTTTCTTTTGCAACAACTAGCATTTTATGAATTCAAAGTTTTCTATCATACATCTGAGTATATTAAATGAAAACAACCCTCATTGCAATCTCATTGGAATTTTGTTATAATTGAGTTGATTTGACCAGACAGAGATGTGAACAAAGTAGGAAATTTAAACATTCATAATCACCTATTGTGATAGTGGTAGCTTCCATCAAAATCTCATATCAACTCCGGCTCTTCATTTAATGTGGCCTGTAGCGTTAGTATAGACAAATATACTATTATTAAAATAAAACAAGTGTACCTAAGAAGCTAAGAAACAAAAAAGGTGGGAAAGAAAAATAAACAATATTATAGCAAAGCTTCTAGCCATGAATCAATAGAAGGAAAATAATTTTCTTAGCGTTATGGATAACCAAGGCAAGTTCTTTCATGAAAATGATCTTGCAGCTTAGATGGTAAGCTTTGTAGGTAATTTTAGCCATGATCAAAATTGCATAGAATTGTATTTTCAGCAATTTTTGTTTTTTTATAAAAATGAGATTGAATTCTTTTTTTTTTTTACAAAAGTACATCTATGCCTTTTGAACTTGCATTGCTCTAGATTTTTTTTGAAGCCACAACATTATGCTTTTGACTAAATCTTAATGAACTTCAAATTTGATAGAATTAACTTTGGATTTAATATAGCCCGTAGCATTAGCACGGGCAAATATACTAGTTAGAGGATAATACATGACACCATGGTGTTAGAGTATGTCATGAGTCTATTAGAACTAGTCAGGCGGTATGCCCCGTTAGTGTTAGGGTTAATTAGAGATAAGGGTTGCTTGCTTAAGGGTCAAGTAAACCTCTCTATATAAGGAGAGGAGATGTATCAATCTAATCAACCAAGAATTAAGAAGGAAATCCCTTCCCTCTTGCCCGGCCGTGGGCAAACGCCCCCGGCTGGCCTTCTCTCGCCCGTAGGCGTCATTGCTCCCTTCAGACCTTCTCCCTCACCCTAGCCCTCATTCCTCGCACCCTAACCAATGAGCTATCATACATAACAATCTGGTATCGGAGATCTCGGGTTCGATGTTGGTTCCGATGTCGACCTCGCTGCCCACCTCCACTGATCCGTCGCCGACCACCAATGCCTCGGAGCAGCTTCCCAACCTGCCGACGTCCCAGCCGGTTCTGCCCGTGGGAACCCTTCCGCTCATCCCCGGGGCCTCGCTGTCGCTGGCTGTGGGGGCGTCTCCCTCCGCCAGTGGTGTCATGTCGAACGCGGAGTTGGCGGCGGTGCTCAACCTCAGCAAGATGGCATTAAGGTAGGAAAACGAAGTGTAAAGCATAAAACCTTAACTCTAGTCTAAACTAACATAAATTCACCCACAAAGTATTCAATGCAAAATTATAGTCAATGTAATTAATATCTTTTGTCAAGGTATAAGATAACACACTAAAAGAGAGATGTTCCAAATGTTAGATTTCTGGAGTCGTTTGAACAAAATCAGAATATATATGCGCAGGAAACAAAAAGTAGAACTGAGAACTTACAAGTTCCAACTTCAAAGGCCACACCTTCCTTTGTTAATGATACCTCCATGTCTAATAATTTCCAGTGCTTTGATAATAATTTCAATCACGACATTTTTTTTTTCTAAATAGTGTCTGAGTGAATACCAAACTGAAACCTAGTATATTCATCCAAAAACGAGTAAGCAGAAACATGGACAAATGCAGTTGGAGGATTCCATGATTCACTATGGAATGAATTAGTGGAAACGGAATGAAAACTAGAAACTTACCTACAAGAATGGGGTCAGGCATTCTATCGAGCATGTGGTGGGCGAGGGTAGGGATGCAAAGCGGCAGCCTGTGAGCTCATATATAGACTTAATTTTGCGGGTTGCCGCTTGAACCCGCAAAAATTAAGCCGGTATGTGGGTTCGCGGGCTAGCCCACTTGCATCCTTAGCCACGAATGACCCAAGGTAAATGGCATCACAATTTCCATCCTTCAAGCCAACTAGTGAACCCACATCCACCTGAGCAGCGAGTATCCAGTCTGCGTCCTCCAGCCTTCTGTGTGTCGAGCTGACCAAGGATCCCAAGGACAAACTTCGGGTCGAGTTCGGCAGAGGGCGATGTCGGAGGAAGCACAACCCTGACTGACTGGGTCGCTGGGGGCCTGGCGAGGGCGAGACGAGGGCGCAAATGTGACTGTAGAACAGCGGCGCACAGCGAGGCCGGCGGGCGATGGTGTCGCGATGGATTCGGCCTCACTTCTTCTGATGGCGGCGCGACCTTTAGCGACCGGAGGTGAGGAGATATCGTGAAGATCGACGGCCAGCGGGCTGGACTTGTCGACGCCGGGCGCAGGTCGCGGTGGCGCGACGAACGAGGGGGTCAGGGAGATCAGGCGGTTTTGCTTTGGATCGTGCGAGAGAGTGACAGTTTTCTTTTGGATCGCCTATGGCTCCGGGAGGGAGAGGCGGGCTTTCACACGGGGGAGGCGAGATGAAAGCCGGGAGACGATTCCCTTCTGCAATTTTTAGCTGTAAGATAGTTAGTCAAAATTAAAAAATGTTAACTTTTTGAAAAACAAAAATGACTTTTATTTAGAGACAGATGGAGTATGTATTGGTGTCTATAATAATTAGTAGTAGGATAACCTCTTTACAAGACCATGTTTGGGCCCATATGACAGCCTCAAAGGGCTCACGCACGCCCACTTCTCATCCTTAGCTTTGAAAGGGAATAGAACTTCTCATTCTACGTCCTGCTGCTGTGGGCTTGGGCCGCTGGAGCCGTCCAGTCTACGCGATCATACCAGACATTGACCTTGAGGTTTTTAAGGTTTTCCTGGCCTGAGAATGTCACAGACTTAGTCGGGCTGTAACTCTTCAGCACCTCAAGATTCATCATCGCCTTGGATCCAAATGTTACCGTCAAACTAGAGCTGCAAGCAATCTCGAGGACCCTGACCTTCATATGAGAGTCCAACTCAAGTGCATTCATCTTGACACAGAAGTCGATGTGATTATTATTGCCCTCATCGACCGGCGTCACATGAAGTCGAAGAATGGTTAGATTTGGTAGCTTCCCAAGAAGCTCAATGTCATTTTTGTTTAATCTGGTCACCATCAAATCTAACTTTGTGAGCTTGATAAGCCCGCCAATCCATTTTGGCATTGTGTCCAGAGATCCATACAATTTAAGGCTGAGCAGGTTCTTCTCAGTCATAGGCACGGAGATGCCACCCAAACAACCTCCACTGCCTTTGTCGAGGTGCACAAACAAGGATTCCAAATGTTTATGACCTGAAATTGCAGAGAAGAAGTCGTTGCAGTTTTTGTTGTTGATGCCACATACTCCTAGCTTGCGCAGCTGGGTGAGCTCTTTCAGTTCGTGGAGGATGGTCTTCCTGCCTGATGCACCAATATTGACAACGCCAAGCGTGTGCTGTGCTGTTAACTTTCCAATCCCTCTAGGCGCCTTAACACCGTGCCTGTGCCTGTAGCTGGAGCAGGACAGCCAGCACCCTGAGCGACATGAACCTGATTCTTGTTCCATTGCTGGGACTGGGAGAGTGGTTCCAGCACGAATGTACTGCAGCTTCTGTAGCTTGGTGATGCCCACCGGAAGAGTGACTATGGAGGTGTGTCTCACATCCAAACTCTGGAGCTGCCTCAGTTCACCTAATGAGGATGGGAGATGACGGACCTCGCAGCATCCCCGTAGGGAGAGGAACTTGAGACGACGCAGTAGTTTCACCACCTGCTCAACATCATCATCTGTCACACCTGATGCGTCCTCTAGATCAAGCGCTCGAAGCAGCTTCATACTCTCAGAAATGAAGAATGATTTCCACTTTCCGAACACGGTCAACGACCGAAGCCGCGAGAAGTCCATGCTCCTAAACACAATCTTGTCCCTGTCCCAGGTTTCCCTTATGACAAGGTGACGCCCTGTTCGCTGGTGGGTTAGGGCACAAGTGTCCCCCAGTTCAAAGATGAGGTTCTCTTCCATTCTTCTCGACACAATGTACTCGCGGATAAAACCGTTCACCTGACAGTGTTTCCTCGTGAGAATAAACTCTGGTGGTTGCTGCACAATGCTGAGATCTATGAGTTTGGAGAAAAACTCTTCCCCGTTGTCTTCCGCGGATTTGTCATGGCTGTCTCTGGAGTAGCCCTCCGCAATCCACCGCCTCACCAAACGCCTCCGGCGAATGCTGCAGGCTTGTGGAAATATGGACATGTAGAAGATACATGGCTTGAGGTGATCCGGACAAGTACGAAAGTAATTATGCATCCAGAGAAACAGACCCCGTAAACTGTTAAACTCAAGGTTTGTCTCCAGCTGATGAATAAATCTTTCGTTAATAGTTGTTGCAGTATCCATCCGTTTGACTGTCTGTGGGGCCAATAAGGTAGCTATAGCATCTATTACTTTTGGAAGTCCACCACACTTGAGAATAAGTTGTTCTAGCATTAACTTTGTCGTCTCATCACCCGGCCCTGAAGGTATGTCCACCTATCATATTTAAAAAATTACGTAACAACTAACTTTAATTAGTATACACATGGTAATTAAACACCAGCTATTTTTCATTTCTCTGTTTGCTAACAAATGTAATTTTTTAATTGCACGACAGATATACAATATAATTCTTGCAACAGATCGAGGGCAGAGAAATAGCTGCAGATGCTTTTGTTTAGTGATCCTATTATCACTACTATAAAAAACATTTTACAAGGTATCTCATAAAACGCCTCCGAGGCGGACGTAGATTTTGCCCGCCACGGTTAATGCTCACGATTTACCGAGACGGACATTTTTTATTTATCGAGGCAGACACTTTTGCTCGCCTCGGAAAATTGATTTACAGTGGTGGGTGTCTTAAGGATGTCCGTCACGGTAAATAACATATTTTACGTGGAGGACGTCTTAAGATGCCCGCCATTGTAAATTGATTTTCCGAGGCGGGCACCCTATATGGCCCGCCATGGTAGAAGGCCAAAGCCCAATGAAGACCCAGCAGCGATTTGCGGTGACGTTTGCACCGCAGCGGTTGCCTTTGCCTGCCGCGGTAAAAGCAAAACGTCTCCCGCAGTTAAGTTTTGTATAGTAGTGTATATATTTAAAAATGAAGAACTTATTAACTTATTTACTCTAATAAGTATACGATAACACACCAGCTACTTTGGACTTTCCACTTTGTAAACAAATGTAAATTATAAACAGCGTATGTGACAAATAAAGGGCGAAATAAAGAGCAAATATTTTTTGTAAATAATTCTTTCACAGTTGAAATTTAACTTGTTGAGAATGGATCATATAGAACAAAGGTGGTTATGGCCTTCATGAGTTTCGAGAAATTAAGTAAAATGCAATTGTTATGCTTAAATATGAATAACATATTTAGATTTGTACTGCTCATCTCATTTTTTTTTTGTTTTCTACTAGATCTCTCGTTTCGACTCCACTGTGGATCTTGAGCAAGATTAAGCAATTGTTTGAGCTATCATTTTATAAATTAAGAGTCTAGTTTACATGATGTGAAAAATGTTATATTTTAATAAATAAGATAAAAACTTGAGTTTTTGAAAAAAAAGTATAATAAGCAAAAAAATCTTTCAACCATGCGCATAAAAAAAGTATAGCATCATATGACCTAAAGGTTATGGCTTGATTGACTCCATCAAATAGATAATCCTCAGGGACATGGTAGAGTTATTATATGATTACAGACGATTTCTTGGTGACACGGGACTTTGCATAGATACAAGTAAAAAAGGCACATGAATAGTTCATCACAACCTAAAAAAAGGCAATTAATTCTAAGATTACGCTGTAAGGAAGTAGTAGTAAAACAGAGGAAGGTTCTTATGTTATGCAGAAACTAACACACCTTGGATTTGAAGAGACCAAATGCAGCGTCAGCCTGTAGGGCCTTAACATTAAAAACATTCTGATCGTCATAAGCACAGTAGCCGGCCACGCTTGCTTCGGTTGTAATGACAATGATAACGCTGTCACAGTCTGACACAAGATTATCTCGTATGGAGTCCCATTGTTCTTTGGACTGCAGATCATCTATAACCACGAGGCAGCGATGTTGTTTCAGAAGCACACGACACTCCTGAATGGGGTTTTTGCTTCCAATCATACGCTTGTATGCAATTTCCTTGGCCTGAGGAGATTCTGACTGGAAACCCAAGAGCAAACTCCAACAGAAGTCCCTCAAACTGAAGGGTTGAGATATTACATTCACCCAACTGTATTTCTCGAACTGTCTTCCACCGTGAAGTACTCTGTCATAGAAGAGGTTTCTGACGAGATGTGATTTTCCAACGCCAGCGATACCCCACACAGACATGCTCACTTTGTACTGGTGGAACCGTGTCTTGGCCACGATTTCACGAAGCTCATTCATTTCTGAGTCACGGCAAACATGGGGACAATTCGTCATCCACAAATTGGCTGCTTCTTCCCTTTTCGACTTGAGGATTCTGCACTCTGACGATGATGCTTCGCAACTACCGGATCCTCCATGGGAAGAGGAGGAGGAAACATGGCCACATGTGTTGCTTGATGATGCCCTGTCAGTGTCCTCACCACTTTTGCCTCCGACGCTCTGGGAGCCCTGAAAATAAGGAACGAATATCAGAAGAGTGACAATTATCCATATATAGCATTAGCATGTGTACAGGGAATTTGTTTCCTGTTACAGTACCTCCCTGAAGAAGGCACAGACGGAGTGATCAGCTGAGAACTGCTCCAGTTGCAATACTTGGGCAGATTGTCCGATGCACAGTCGTGCTATCTCGAACTGCTGAGTGGATACAATGATCCTGCTTCCATTCTTCATGTCAGGAAGATAACTCCTGATAGCGTCCCATTCCTGCATGTCTGAAAGGCCTTCCAAGACCACAAGGTACCTATTCTTTGTGACCTGCCGCTGGAACTTGTGGAAGAGATCTCCCTCACCCTCGTCCTTCTCCTTTATCTGTTGTATTAGGAACCGTAGACCCGCAGCAGCTGTCTTTTCATCCGTGCAGCAAGAATTCGCATGGAACTGAGCCACCAAGCACCGGACGAACTCGCAGGGATCAAAAGGACGCACGATTAGTTTCACCCAAGCGCGGCAGGTGAAGGTCGTGCAGATCTCTGGGTCACTGTAGGCATTTCGGATGAGGGACGTGGTCCCAAGATCGCCGCCCGTGCCCCACACCGAGATCACTTGAAGGTCTTGGTCTTGGCCATCGTGGTCTTGGCTGGTGACGAACTGGGTGAGATCCCCCTGCCGCCGTTTCCCGGTTCCGGCGTCCAGGTCCTGGAGCAGCAGCAAATTGATGACGCCAGCGGCGTCAGACGACGTCGCCTGCTGCGCCGCCACGGGCTTGGAGCCGGTGTCGCTGATGAGGCTGTAGCGCGCGTTCCGCCTGCTCACGTCCTCCACCCTCTGCTTGAGCTGCTCGATCTCCTCGACCGCCTCGTCCAGCGGCAATGCGGCCATCGGGACGCACGGCGGGGTCATCGAGTGAAGCAGGCGGCGCCACCAAGGGGATTTCTTCAGGTGGACCACCAACTCGATGCTGTCTTCCATGTCGTAGGCGAGCTCGCGGATCTGGCGCACCCAGGTCATCACCACCACGTTTCTCACACGCTCCTCGTCAGCCACCACGAGGAACGACTGCATCATCTGGAACTCGTCGGTGATGAACACCAGCTGACGCTGCGCGCTCTTCCGCAGCTTCCCCTCCTGCTCCAGCGCCGCCTGGGCCTTGGTCAGCACCACCTCCACCACCGACTTGGTCAACCCAACTGCGAGTTCCGCCATTCTTCTGCTCTGCCGCTCTGGCCTTGCTCCCTGGGACTTCGGGTGTGTTTTGGCCTTTTGGGACGAGGGAGTTGGAGTACTAGTAGTCTAGTACTACTGTACTAGTGACAGTATAATGTCCTAGAGCCAGCGTGGACTTCATCACAAATCTAGTCTACCCCCTATCAATATTGAAAATTAACAATGAGCCTCGCTGCTCATACAGCCTGTCCTGTCCTGTCAGGAGGACGGAAAAATATTGGTACGGGACCAATAAAAATAATTCTTTCTAATGCAGCGTGTACTCCATTTTTAGGCTTTTGAGGCCTTGTCTGTTAGCAGCGGCAGGTTTCCCGGCGCTACCCGATGACGGGCTCGGTAGTAGGCTTTCGAGGCCTTGCATGTACAATATTTTTACTTATAGTTCTATTATCAGGTAGAATCAGATAAAAAAATAGTTGGAGCACCAATAATAAAAAAGACTAACATTTTCAGTGTTTCAATATGTATAAAAAGATAAGACTAATATTCATATAATGCAAACTATCACTACTTATGAATTTTAAAGTAACTTCTTTTTAATCATATCTGCCTTTATTTTCTCTCTCTTTTAGCATAGATCATCTTCTCCCTCCAAGCATATATATAGCTTTTTTTTGTAACGGAAGAAGAATTATATCGTATAAAACATGGTGTCGATGTTATGACCCAGGGGGTCAAGACCACCAACTAGTAAATTTGTATATTGCGTGCTCCCTCTCCCAGATGTGATGCAAGAAGAACACAAGATTTATCCTGGTTCGGGCAAAGAAGGCCCTACGTCCAGCGGGGGAGGATGAATTGTATTATCTTGCACCGAAGTTCTCGTACAGGGGGGTACAAGCAGGTTTACACGGGGTGCTCAGAGTGAGCTGAAGCCTAGGACTAGCAAGGCTATCCTAGGCGAGCTGGTGGATTGCTTGAGATGTTGATCAAGCAATCAGGTTGGTGTGTGCGACTTGGCTCTTGGTGTATGCGGGTCAGAGCTGATGTCTCGGCTCGTTGAGAGATCTCTAATGTCCGAATGCGTGAGCCGATACGAATGTGCATGCCTTTTCTTCTATCCCAGCGTCCCCTTTTATAGATCAAGGGGAGGCCTGAGAGTACAGAGATCCTAGACTGTAGAGTCATGGGAGAGGTGTCCGCGGCGCCATGGTTGCGGTGGGACGTCGATCGCTGTAGCGGCGTGGCCTTCCCGTCCTTCCGGTGTTCAGGGCATGGTGATAGCAGATTGGACGCTGCCGAACGTCATGGCGCAGTACGGTTGGCCTCCTGTAGATGGGTACAAGCTCCACAGTTGAAGCGGGACGGAGCGGACGGGCCCCATACCGTAGTGGTTGGAGACGGGGGTCGAGCCCCTGGATCGAGGGGTATCGAGGCCCGCACGGCCCTGACGTGTCCCTGAAAACTCGGTCGAGGGTTGTCCCAGTCAAGACTCGAGGGGGTGCCTTTGACCTCGGTACCTAAGGCGTGGCCACAGTGGTTGTATGATCAACGGAGAGTCGGGGCATGGGCGGCGAACTGATGGATTTGACCGTGGTAGTGGGCACCCATGGCGTTAGGCGGGAGCAGGTAGGCGCATTGGATTCTCTTTACCCCATACTGGGAGTAGGTGAGCTGATCGAGCCTTCTGCTCGCGGGTCGTTCGTTCGACCCCCTGTCCATCATTCGAGGGGTCGAGGCGGAGGGGTCGTTCGTTCGACCCCTGACCGTCAATCGGGGTCGAGGGGTTGAGGTCGAGGGGGATTCTATGGACCCCTCTTCCGTCATTCGGGGGGTTAAGGCTAGGCGGAGGGGTCGCTCGTTCGACCCCCTGTCCGTCAGTTGAGGTCGAGGCGGAGGGGTCGTTCGTTCGACCCCTGTCCGTCTACTGAGGTCGACGCGGAGGGGTGTCCTGCCTACTGTTTTTCCTGTAATGGGCCGGCCCACGACTGGTCACTGTTGTTGGTGAGGTAAGCCTTCGTTTGATGGGCCTTCTCCCACTGATTGGGCGGCTGATCGGATTCTGCCTCAAAAATGGTTGCTATGTTAAGCATTAGATTATCGCAGGTTAGGGTACCCCTTACCTTTGTACCCGACAGTAGCCCCCGAGCCTCCATGCGAATAAGAAGAATCCGCATATGGGCTTTTGCCATTGATCTGTAGAGTTAGTAAGAGGTTCGATTCTCCGCGAGGTGCGCAAGAGCGCACCCCGCGGGGGTAACCCCCGAGGCCCCAGAGGAGTGATTAAGAACTCCTTTAGGGGCTTTGATGTGTGTTTTATCGAGGGATTAATATTAACTGGAGTCATAGCGCCCTATCGAGGGGTCAGCTCTGTCTGCCAGGCTACGAGTGTTTTCGACCCTCTTTCGTCGAGGGGTGCCGTGCGTAGTCTAGTCCTCGAGCCTCGTGTGGCTGGGCCTTCACTACCTCATAGCGTCATTCCCATAGATCCTTGCGCTCGGATTGTGGGGCGAAGAGCATCGTGCTATCCTCGTTTGGACGAGCCTCGAAGTCCTCTGTGAGCTGGTAACGGGGATATCCAAGTGAGAACTCATGCCCCATTCGATGGGGGTCGACAGAATTCCTGAGGCATCCTCATTAAGCAAACTGTGTGGACTACCTAGGTGCCGACTCTGTTCGATGAGAGTCGGTGGCTCGATGCCTCCCGTCGAATGGATCCTTGGGTATTCCGTGGTTATGCCTCGGATATGTCCTAGGGGGACTCGAGAGTTCGTTCTCGAGCTGGGCTTCGAGCTGGCTCCCCCTGGGACATCCCTGACTCGGGTACTCGAGGGCGGCTGTCGAACCCCGTTCGTGGGACCAGCCTTCGCCCCCTCGAGATTTGGGGGTGGACCGGAGTCCGTTTTACCCTGGGTCCTCCCTGACCTCGGGGTACTCGAGGGCGGCTGTCGAACCCTGCTCGAGGGCCAGCCTTCGCTCCCTCAAGATTTCGGGGTGGACCGGAGTCCGTTTCACTTCCCTAGGAAGGAACTGCTCGAGGGCGGCTGTCGAAACCCCTTTCGAGGGCCATCCTTCGCTCCCTCGAGAGCTCGATAGGGTGGTCGACGTCAGTTGCTTACCTCCGAAGACAGCGCCCATCATTGCATGTCATCCGCCGTAGGCACGCCCTTTTAGGAGATGTCCGTTCAGCTACAACTGTAGCAGGTGTAGGGTGCGGCGAGGAGCGCGGTGACGTCACAGTGCCCGATCCTGTGGAATACGAGGGAGCGGTAGGTAGTTGCATTCAATGCGGGGATATACCTGCCCTTTCGTCGGATTCGCCCGCGTGGGATAGCTTTGCTAGAAGTTGGGGAAAGATCCCCTGTGCTCCTCCTCCAGCCGTCGCCGGATCGTGCCCAAGGTGTAATGCTCTGGGACCGGGGCTCATCGTGGCTTCGAACGCTCACCTGCACTGCGAGTCTACGAGAGCAGAAAAGAGTCTGGCGTTGTTGTAGAGCCCGTGCGGAAGCAGGTTGTGCGGCGGCGCGGCCGAGTATGTCGGAGAAGCCATGGGGACCCTCTGAGATGACGATTTGGCAAAGCCAAAGTCAGGCTCGGCGAGGTACCCGCCCCCGACCCGCAAGCATGGGTCAAACAGGCTCCCGAAGGGAGGAACTGTGTCGCCAGCTGGGGCCCGGGAGGCGGCGTCCGGCGTCTCAGGATCCGCGTGGTGAAGAGTGCGGCGACGCGGCCGAGTATGTCGGAGAAGCCACGGGGACCCTCTGAGATGACGATTTGGCAAAGCCAAAGTCAGGCTCGACGAGGTACCCGCCCCCGACCCGCAAGCATGGGTCAAACAGGCTCCCGAAGGGAGGAACTGTGTCGCCAGCTGGGGCTGGGGAGATGGCGTCCGGCGTCTCGGGATCCACGCGGTGAAGAGTGCGATGGCGTCGTTCACGCCTCCTCCTGGTCGCAGGCGAAAGGCGTGAGTGGTGGGACCGTCGTCCGGTCCTCCTTGGCCCCGGCCTACCGGAGCTGCTGCTATCCATGCCACTACTGGAGAGTAGAGCCATGTCGTGACCGTGGCCCAAGGACATGAACTTTAGACTCCCGAACCAGATGATGGTGGCGAATGGAAATAGTTGAGGCCTGTGAGCCAGATCTGGACAAAAAAGGTCCATGTAATAGATTAGTTTTGTGACAATATGATATCGAGCCGCTGGGGGCTTCAAAACCTTAATGCATTTTATTCGGGATGCATCTGAGTGTTTCTATTTATCGGGCTATCTCCATTTCTTTTTGCCTGAGGTGTAGCTTTTTTACTAAGTGTTCGACGCGCGCTCGTATCCCTCGAGGGGGGGAGCGAGTGGGGGTACCATAGCCCTGAGGCGTAGGAGAGTCCCCGGCTCGACGACCCTCGACCCTTAGGGAGTTCGAGGCGTTTTTACTTAGTCATGAAGCATACTCGGGGCAAAGATGGAAAGAGAAGCATCGAGTTTCGAAAAACGTTCGGGTTTTTAAGGGACTTAGGGAGGGGAGTCCTCCCCCTGTTAGCCCCCGAGGGAAACTTGACTTTGCAGGAGCAGAGTCGAGGCTACCTCAGAGTCATGAGCGAACGTGAAATATATTTCGAGAACATTTTATTCATTCATGATGCGATAAAAGTACATAATGCAGAAAATGTACAAGGCCTAAGTTATCGACTTAGTTTTTTGTTCAGCTCAAGTTTCTTCCTCTTAGATGCCCTTACTTGTCTTCGTTTAAGCTGTTAACGAACCCATGGGCCTCGAGGGGGGAAAAGTCGAGTGAAAGTAATCGTAGCCCTGAGGCGTAGGTGATTGTTTTCGGCTCGACTCGTCCCTAGCCCCTTTGCCGGCACGAGTTGTTTTATTCTTAAGCGAGACGTGAGTTCTAGGTAGCGAAGAGGAGTTGAGCGACATCGAGCTCATTTGAAAAAACTGAGTGATTTTTCCGGGGACTTGAGGGGGTTCCCCCCTTTGTAGCCCCCGAGGGAGGCTTGTCTTTATAAAAATAAAGTCGAGGCTACCTTGTGCTTCGTGATAAAGTACATTACGAGTAGCTCGATTATCAGAAGACTTTTTATCTTATTCATTCGAGACATGAATATAAGTAGAGCCCTGAGGCCTAAGGGTAAAAGTGACGTAGTTGTTCGACGTTTCACGCGTTGGTGTAGAAGAACGTGCCGACGGCTTCCTCGCCGGCTGCGTAATTGGCGACGATGTCCATGAGCTCGTTGGCGGTCTTGGGGGTGTTTTGTCCCATCTCCCGCACCAACTCCTTGCAGGTCGTCCCGGCGACGAACGCCATGATGACGTCGTGGTCGGAGATGTGGGGCAGCTCAGTACGTTGCTTGGAGAACCATCAGGTGAACTCGCGGAGGGGCTCCCCTGGCTTCTGCCTACAACTACGGAGATCCCAGGAGTTTCCGGGCCGCACGTAGGTTCCCTTGAAGTTCCCCTCAAAGATTCTGACTAGGTCGGGCCAGCCATGAATCAAGTCTGGGGGGAGTTCTTCGAGCCACCCTCGAGTGGTGTCGGAAAGGAAGAGTGGGAGTTGCCGAATGATGACGTGGTCATTGTTGGCCCCTCCTAGCTGACATGCCAGCCTGAAATCAGCAAGCCAGAGCTCTGGCTTGGTCTCACCGTTGTATTTGACCAGGCTGGTGGGTGGACGGAATGACTCGGCAAAGCGGTTCGCCCGATCGCCTTGCTGAACACTCGTGGCCCTGGTGGTTCCGGGGATCGACGTCGATCTTCGTCACTTTTGTAGCGCCCACCTCGATGAGCACTGTAACCTCGAGCCTCAGCGTCACCGTGTTGGCGTCATTTGTTGTCGTTGATGTCGTGTCGCGCGTCTCGCGGTTGTCGATTGTCGACAATGTGTTCCCGGATTGGCTGTCGCTCTGCTTGGGATCGTAATCCTCATCGGGGGAGTCTGAGTCGGGGTAGCCGTGGTAGAAGTTGGGGAAAGATCCCCTGCGCTCCTCCTCCAGCCATCGCCGTAACGTGCCCCAGGTGTGATACCCTAGGTCCGGGGCTCGTCGTGGCTCTGGGCGCTCGTCCGGTGGAGGGGTGGTGACGAGGTTGATCGTCGCACGTAGCAGGCTCCCTGGGGACCCGTAACGTGCCTGCATCTGCGGGACTACAAAAGCAGAAAAGAGCCTGGCGCTGTTGTAGAGCCCGTGCGGAAGGAGGTTGCGAGGCGGCGTGGCCGAGTACGTCGGAGAGGCCACGGGGACACTCCGAGATGACGGTATGGCAAAGCCAAGGTCAGACCCGGCGAGGTACCCGCCCCCAACCCGCAAGCAAGGGTCAAACAGGCTCCCGAAGGGAGGAACTGTGTCGCCAGCTGAGGGCGGGGAGATGGCGTCCGGCGTCTCGGGATCCGCGCGGTGAATAGTGTGATGGCGTCGTTCACGCCTCCTCCTGGTCGCAGGCGAAAGGCGCGAGTGGTGGGACCGTCGTCTGGTCCTCCTTGGCCCCGGCGTACCAGAGCTGCTGCTATCCATCCCACTACTGGAGAGTAGAACCATGTCGTGGTCGTGGCCCAAGGACATGAACTCTAGACTCCCGAACCAGATGATGGTGGCGAATGGAAATGGTGGGATCGTGGAATCCATCTGGGAGAGAAGTTGGGAGTTGATCGACACGCAAAGCCCCCCTACCTGATGCGCCAACTGTCGGTGTTATGACCCAGGGGGTCAAGACCACCAACTAGTAAATTTGTATATTGCGTGCTCCCTCTCCCAGATGTGATGCAAGAAGAACACAAGATTTATCCTGGTTCGAGCAAAGAAGGCCCTACGTCCAGCGGGGGAGGATGGATTGTATTATCTTGCACCAAAGTGCTCGTACAGGGGGGTGCAAGCAGGTTTACACGGGGGTGCTCAGAGTGAGCTGAAGCCTAGGACTAACAAGGCTATCCTAGGCGAGCTGGTGGATTGCTTGAGATGTTGATCAAGCAATCGGGTGTGGTGCGTCCGACTTGGCTCTTGGTGTATGCGGGTCAGAGCTGATGTCTCGGCTCGTTGAGAGATCTCTGATGTCCGAATGCGTGAGCCGATATGAATGCGCATGCCTTTTCTTCTATCCCAGCGTCCCCTTTTATAGATCAAGGGGAGGCCTGAGAGTACAGAGATCCTAGACTGTAGAGGCATGGGAGAGGTGTCCGCGGCGCCATGCTTGCGGTGGGACATCGATCGCTGTAGCGGCGTGGCCTTCCCGTCCTTCCGGTGTTCAGGGCATGGTGATAGCAAACTGGACGCTGCCGAACGTCATGGCGCAGTACGGTTGGCCTCCTGTAGATGGGTACAAGCTCCATAGTTGAAGCGGGAAAGAGCGGACGGGCCCCGTACCGTAGTGGTTGGAGACGGGGGTCGAGCCCCTAGATCGAGGGGTATCGAGGCCCGCACGACACTGACGTGTCCCTGAAAACTCGGTCGAGGGTTGTCCCAGTCAAGACTCGAGGGGGTGCCTTTGACCTCCGTACCTGAGGCGTGGCCACAGTGGTTGTACGATCAACGGAGAGTCGGGGCATGGGCGACGAACTGATGGATTTGACCGTGGTAGTGGGCACCCATGGCGTTAGGCGGGAGCAGGTAGGCGCATTGGATTCTCTTTACCCCATACTGGGAGTAGTGGAGCTGATCGAGCCTCCTGCTCGCGGGTCGTTCGTTCGACCCCCTGTCCGTCATTCGAGGGGTCGAGGCGGAGGGGTCGTTCGTTCAACCCCTGTCCGTCAATCGGGGTCGAGGGGTTGAGGTCGAGGGTGATTCGATCGACCCCTCTTCCGTCATTCGGGGGGTTAAGGAGAGGCGGAGGTCTCGTTCGTTCGACCCCCTGTCCGTCAGTTGAGGTCGAGGCTGAGGGGTCGTTCGTTCGACCCCTGTCCGTCTGCTGAGGTCGACGCGGAGGGGTGTCATGCCTACTGTTTTTCCTGTAATGGGCCGGCCCACGACTGGTCATTGTTGTTGGTGAGGTAAGCCTTCGTTTGATGGGCCTTCTCCCACGGATTGGGCGGCTGATCGGATTCTGCCTCAAAAATGGTTGCTATGTTAAGCATTAGATTATCGCAGGTTAGGGTACCCCTTACCTTTGTACCCGACACATGGGTACATCAGTACGTTACAAGCACTATACATTACAGAATAGTACCCGCGTTATGAATAGCACAACTCAAAACCTAACCTGTTAATCGATTTGCAGTGTAGATGTGAAAGGTCTAGTAATGGCTAGAGGGGGGTGAATAGCCTAATAAAATTTTCTACAACAACGCTAGACAATATATTAGAATAACAAATGGCCTAAGCAAGTTTTACACTAGCACTAATAAGGGTTGCAAGCCCCCTGTCCTCAATTCTAGTTATTAGCGACAGAATATCTATTTCACACAATATAGCTAGATCATTGAATCAATGAATAGAGTTAAGCTATGCAATGTAGTCAATCTTAATGAATAACTGGACTAGGTAATGTGATACACAAGAGAGAGATATATAAGATACACAAGCTAATAGAGCTACTCAACTTTGCAAGTGAGTAATCAATTGAATAGCAAGAGTAGAGAGGGGTGGATTATACCGACGTGTAGATAGAGATCCAAAGAGATTATCAATCAATCGATATGATAACCACAAATAAAATCCTCGGTAGTGACAAGTGACACTTGATTTTTTACTGAGGTTCACTTGCTTGTCGGCAAGCTAGTCCTCATTGTGGCGAATCACCCACTTGGAGGTTCACATGCTAATTGGCATCGCACGCCAAACCCATCACCGGTGCCGCTCAACCAACACAAGATGGGGCTCCACAAGCTACGAGCAATCCACTAGAGATGTCTTTCGCGAACTCCTGCGGGAAGGCTCTAGAACCCCTCACAATCCACCGATCGAAGCCGGAGACAATCACCCTCCTCCGCTGGACGATCTTCGTCGCACCAAGCCGTCTAGGAGTCGACAAACTCCAAGAATAACAAGAGCTCTGAAGAATCATGGCCCTATTGGTTTCGGTGATTTACGACAATTGAAGATTATTATGGCTAATGTGTGTTTTGCAGAGGCTATGCGTAGCTTAGCCATAGTGATCAATGAGAATGGGCATCAACAGTTATCACTTAGCCCCCAAGATGGATATCGTTTCGGATTTCAAAGAGACATGATGAAGACCCTAGAGTGATAGGCTAAGTGACATAAGGAGATGAAGGACACTTAGTATAAATAGGTCTTTATTTGATCTTTGACCGTATTATCAAGGGGGTCTAGATGAGTAGCTTGACCTAGGAGAGCTTCATGACTTAGGTGTGGTGCACACTTGACTACCTTAGCTCTAAGCAAACCTATGGTGACCGTAAGATAGCCTAGAACAACTTCTGTATTCATCGTGACGAAAAACAAAGTTGAGAGAGGCAAGTTCTGGGCGACGGACGCTGGTGACAGTGGCGTCGGACACTGTCTGTCGCGCCAGACGGAGGCGTCGGACGCTGGGGTGTCAGCCCCCGAGTGTCCGTCGGCCTACCCGAGAGCCTGTTTCTGGCTGAGTGTTCAAGTGACCGACGGACGCTGTCTGTCGCGCCAGACAGAGGCGTCGGACGCTGGGGTGTCAGCCCCCGAGCGTCCGTCGGCCTACCCGAGAGCCTGTTTCTGGCTGAGTGTTCAAGTGACCGACGGACGCTGTCCGTCGGGTTGGCGTCAGACGCTGGGGAGAGCGTTCGTCGGCCTTCCAAAGAGGGTTGTTTTCAGCCGAGTTCAGCCGGAGGCGTTGGACGCTGGAGTGTAGCGTCCGTCGCCCCTGCGATGGAGCGTCCGTCGCCTGTTCAAATGAACAGCAACTAGCCGTTGGGCAGGGCGACGGAGCATCCATCGCCAGGCGATGGAGCATCCATTGCCAACTTAAAACAGACAGTTTTCTTTAGCCCAAGGCAGTTTGTGTGAGGGGCTATTTATAGCCCACCCCTTGCCTTCCCACCTTGCCTTTACTCGTTTGAGTTGCTTGAGAAGGTTGGGAAAAGAGCAAGAGCCCTAGAGAGAGAGAGTGATTTGCGAATTCATCCATCCATCCTCTCCTCTAGTTCATCCAAGAGATCAAGTGTGCATCCACTCTAGTTGTGAGGCTTGATTGAGTCAAGTGAAGATCAAGGCTTGTTACTCTTGTTGATCGACATCACCTAGACGGTCCGGTGGTGCTTGGAGGAAGGTGATCGCCGGGAGGATTGTCGGTGGCCCTTCTTCATCGACATGTGATCGGTTGTGGGCGGTTCACAGAGCCGGAGTGGCGAAGAACCAGCCCGTAGAGAGCACTCATCCCTTGCGCGGGATTGAGGGGGAACAATACCTTGTGAGGTGCTCCAACGAGGACTAGGGAGGAGTGTCGACTCCTCGATACCTCGGCAAAACGTCGCCGTGTCAAGAATCTCTTTCCCTAGCTCTTTCATACCGCATTACATTTCGCACTTGTTCTTCAATTCATACTAGAATTGTGTAGGGTGTTTTTACTTTCCTTGGCTTGCTACCGCTTTCTAGCTAGGACACATGATCGGTAGGCACTAGGCGGTAATTGGCATTGCTAGGATTTCATATTTGCTTTAGAAATTTGAAATAAGCCCATTTCACCCCCCCCCTCTTGGGCATCTTGATCATTTCAAGCTCCTACGATGACGACGATCACCAAGTGCCACTAGTATACAACAAGAGTAGCAATGCACTTGGTTCACTCAATCTCTCATGAAATGATCAATTCTATCAAGAGGTGAGTGGGTGGAGGCTCTCACAAGCTAGCACAAGTGTGTCAGTAAAAAGAATGTGCAAGAAAGTGCCCAAGGGCTGACCAAACACACATATATATAGCTCCCTCAAAGAAACTACCCGTTTTCTCCCAATTCTCATTTCCTGCGAGACCTCCGGACGCTCAAATGTCCAAGGGTCTGAACCATAATGCAATGCGTCTGGACCACTGTTCCATTCAAAACTAGTGCTCGCGCGCTCTGTTTCCACCTCCGGATGTACCTCTAGACGTTGCGCAACACAACCTCCGGACCATCTTCTATGCGTCTGAACACTTGCACCAAAATAATCCAGAGAGCACCGAGCCTCCGGATGCATGTCCGAAGCTCCTCGTCTGGACAAAAGTCACACGTCCAGACCCAACTCAAAGAGCATCTAGAGAGTTCAAATGCTCTGGACACATGTCTGAAGCACCCCCTCCGGACCAAAGCTTTGTGCCCGGAGCTTACTCAGTAAGCAACAAAGAGCGCATGAGCTCCGGACGCATGTCTGGACCTTGGCTCCAGACTATCTCTCATGTCCGGATGCACTGTGCACAAAACAGTGTACCTAGGGTATGCCTTAGAACGCACGCACAATTGTCCGGACACAAGCAAACCCTAGCGTCCGGACCTCCTTTTCTTGTCCAAACGATTTCAAACTGTTTCCCAAGCTTTCATATGCTAACACTAAGTGATCCCAACACTTGTGAACGTGTGTTAGCTTTTAGTTCACATTTTCTAGGAATTAAGTTTGTTACTCTCACTAGTTCATAAGTTTTAATGCAATGCAAATGAACCTAGTGGCACATGATAGCCGTAATCATTCATGAGTTCTCCCTTATTGATAGTACGACTATCTATCCTAAATGTGATCCCACTCTCTATAGTGTCTTGATCACTAAATTGAAAATGATTCCTATGCCTTGAATTCATTTTCCTTTCCATCCACCATGCTAGAGCCTTGCCATAGCTCCATCACATGACATGTACCAACCTATCTCATACATTCACTTTTGAGAGCAATAGGTTAGTATACTAGCTAGTAGGTGTTGGTATTTCTTATGACTATTGGATAAATCCACAAGCGCACGGATTATACCGCTGTAGCACTTCACCCCGGAGTATTTCGGGGTATCGTAATTTATATTCTCCCAAGGGAAAGTGGAGCTAGAAATAATAATAAAAGAGAGATCCTAGAGATCACCTCAATTTAGTACCAACTAGTGTAAAGGAGTAATCAAAATATGATAGGAAGGTGATGATGTAACAAACTGAGATAAAGATAAGTAAGAGATGACTAGTGGGTATAACTATGTGGGAGGACAATGAGAGAGTAAAAGGACTCCTATGATTCCAACTCTAACTTTGTGGATTTAACTATGGCACACAATTGAAATAAACATCGATTGATTCCTCAATACAAGTATGCTAGGCGAGAGGATAGATCGGTAGGAGGATAAAACTCCTACCGGACCGCGCTCTCTTTTTTTGGGGGCCTTACCTTTTAAGAACTTGCCTAAGAACACGTGGTGGAATACAAAGACTAGACAAGGCTATCACTCTCTTGCTAGCTACCACAAACAATCTGTGCAGCAAGAGATAACCAAAGGTAAGATTAAGTATAAGCACCACGCTTACACCTACTCTCACTACTCTAATGGTGTATACGACAATTAAAGCACCCTAGGACAGACGATGATCGCATACAGGAATGGCCACAAGGATCTCAATCTAGTTTATAACAACTAAATGACAAGATAAACCACAACAATACTATAACAAGTATAATATTGCACAAAGTAAAGACTAAGTAAAGTAAAGAAGGGATATTGCATTAAATAAGTAAAGTCTTATAAAAGAGAAAAGATACAAGAGCTTATACCAGATTCTCCAGGAAGACATCTCCGGAAATCCTGAGCAAAGCTCAACTCACCTCTAACTCCCACACTAGAGAACACCACTAGACTAATCTCCACTTGAGAACAAGAGTGGCTTGTATGGATTACATCATATCTAGAGAGGGGGTATGAGCCTATATTTATAGTGGGAGGTGGAGTAGGGGCTACTCCATTGCTACGTCATCAATCCAGGAGGCTTCAATTCTCCACCCATGGATCCACCGCCTCTAAACTGACTTAGAGTGGATGGTCTTGATCTTCAACATGTGTTAAATGAGGGGGAGTCACTAGGTGCAACACCGACCTAGGGGTATCGGCCGACCCCCCCTATGGTAGGTGGGGCCTGCCCCCAAGCTTCTAGAAGATGCCCCACTGGTCATGGACCAAGTGGGGGGTGATACCCCCTGGTTGGGTATCAGCCGACCCCCTATATGGGTCTGGGGCCCACCTCGGTCTTCTAGATGGTGGTCCCACATGTCATTTGCCTTGGTTGATTCTTCTGAGATGTCTGTCACGTTCATTTCCATGATGTGGGCCCATGGATCCATGTGAGATGGATATGAGTCGTTGGGAGAATGCACAAGTTGATCCAAGGGTGAAGGATCACTTGGGAGTGCTTCTCCTGGATCATGGCCAGAGTGGGGAGCTGGTGGGCCCATAGTGGTGTCGGCCGACCCACTATGTGGGTCCCACTGGCCCATCTTGCTCCATTTCTTCTAATTCTGTATCAAATACTTCATGGACTTGTAGAACTTGTTATTTTATAAAATATGCTCATGATGTGTTGTTATATCCTTGATCCCGAGGTTGTTGACAGTAATTTGGATATATAAAAGTGTGTCATTCTTGGTGTCAATAAGATCCCCAAGCTTAACCTTTGCTCGTCCCGAGCAAATAATCAAACTTAGCCTCGGTGGATCAGGAGTTGCTACTATGCTTCATATTTCAAGAGTACTAAATCTACAACAATCATATTTCTCTTTTGAATGGAAAAATTAGCAATAAAAACTCACCCATATTACCTTAATCCTCCATGGGGCTTATGGCTTTATCCTTTGTCTTGGGTGGTTGAGAGATAGAACAACTTGACTTAAGCACTAGTTTTCTTATTCTTCACAAGTTTCATATCGGAGGTTTTGCAAAGTTTTGTAAAAGAAAACTTAATGTTCCTCAAATGGTACTCTCGAGTCGCTCATGTGGTGTATGATTCCTCACCGAGGCACATATTTGAAGTTTGCCTTCTTTTCATCCTACTCTAAAGGCTTATGTGGAGCTATAGGTAGGGGTAAAAGATGTAGCAAACTTACCTTGCATATATTGTAAAGTCAAACTTCGGATCTAAGGAGAGAAGTGTCATACTCTTAGATCAAGATCTGCAAATGTGTGGAAACATGAAAAATGATCAATACTCCTCTATTTGATATGGTCTCTCTTTTTAACTTATTATTTTGGAGACATAGCTTTCTTTATTTTTCTTTTTCTATGAGCTTTGATGTGCTCATCATCATTTTTTTTCTAAGATTTGGGACGTTCATGTGCCCCTTTATTTTTTTATTTTTCCTATTTTTCACAATTTTGCATAGTCTATGTCTCATTAACTAGCACATACTAGAGAGAGATAACTATTTTAGAACATGGAGCATGAACTTTGTGGAAAATGAAAGGCATGTTTTTGCGTACTTCCAATGTATAAGCAGCATATATATGTGGTGTGTACATGATCTTGATCTTGGGAGCATGATAAATCTCTCTACAAGGGTCACAAAACTTGACCAAACTCAACACAAAGCAAGCAGCTTATGTAGAAAGCTTATGCCATGAAAGAGCATAAATGGCTTTGGTAGGAATTTTTCACCATTGAGGAACAAAAAGTGTTTTATCATTTTAATAAATAAAACTCCGATAGTTATTCTTGCTTAGAACAATATTATAGCAGCTCTTGTCTTGTTATATCATGTCTCACAACAACTTAGACTTAGTTACAACATTTGCAACCCACAAGGTTTTAGGTTCATGATGGTTTCAATTAAGCCAAGTAATCCATACTTAGAGAAATATCAAGTTGTAAACTAAGTACTAGAGAAACATTTAACAGAGCAATTATTCATCATTTCCATAAGGAAGATAAGCATTCATGAGATATATATAAGCTAAAGAAAATAAACATAAATAACTAAATGGGAAATATTTTTGTTGTTTTTAACATTTTTTTTACGAAAATGAAAATGCAGAAATATAGTGCTAGAATTAAAATTACGAAAATTAAATTACAGAATTAAAACTTACCTTAGTGGGGGGAGGGAACCTCCCCCAAGTTTATTCCTTTCATGGTCCTGGTGGAGGGAAATGCATTGGAGGCATTCCCTGCTGCGCGAAGAACATTGCCCATTGCTGGGCATTGTGATCTCTGATTGCTTGGACCCACTGCTGATTTTGGACCATGTTTTGGTGGAGGGATTAATGCTCCACCCGTAACTCACCCACTTGATTAGTGAGTAGAGTCATATCATGACGGTAATTGCATGGCAAGGAACCGTGCACTTTGGACACGTGATGATGATCTTTGGAATCCTCCGCTTGAGCTAGAAAATTGCATGGCACTAGTGGACTCATCTTCTTCATAATCTGGTCCTAGGGATGTGCCTTCTTGCTGTGCAGCATATGCCATGCTGCGTGTCACTCATTGACCTGCAAAACTCCTGCGTCCTTCTTGGATGTCTAGGTTCAGGGTTAGTCGTCTACATCTATACAACTTAAGTCTCTCATAGGGAAGTGAGATCTTAGTTGTAGGGTCATGAGACATATATATGGTAGAATCATTTGGACCACCAGCCAAAATATGGCCTTGCACAAAGTAAGCCATGTTTAAAACAGTCCTAGGTGTGTCTAGGAAAAATTGATAATCATCAAGTTGAGCCATGTTGCGCAAAATTTTGGTGATCATGGATGTAAAATCAAAGGGTCCTTTTATTTTATGGGCCGAACACCAGTGATCTACCATAGCTCTAACAGGTGCAACATGAATCTTGTTTACCATGGCAAAAAGTATTCTTAGCTCATTATCCGTTATGATTCTCACATCATCTCTAGGGAACAAAGTTATTCCTATCCAACGATGCAAGAAACGTAGCGTGGTATTATGAATTTCATTTGTTTGTGGGTATTTAACATTATCTTTTCTCGAGATTTGCTTCCAAAAATCACGTCTATTATACCCTTGGGTAGCATGTTCAAGATTAACATCGCATTTTTCTCTACACCCAAGAATAAGGGAAAATTCTTTCCAAGTAAAAGTAAATGAATGATTAAGCAACCGGAAAGTGAGCCTATGCACATTTGTGTTAACCGTGCTTAGAAATTCTAGAGTTAATGGTTTACTTCCTGGGTCTCTAGATACATCCCAAAATTCACTAGTCCACCCCATAGCATTAAAGACTTCATCAAATACCCATTTTTGCTAAGAGGGCAGAATCAGTTACCTTGGTGTGCTCGTAGTCACGTACCTTTAATATGTTGAACATGGTCATCTCATGAGGTGTGAGACTAATGCCAGTTTCAGGATCAATGACTCGTGATGACTGATCTCCCGAAATGTTGGCCGGCTCATAATGATCGACACTATGGTGTTCTTGCTCATAATCACCATGGGTAGCACTACTGGCCATGATTTCGGTGGCACTTGAGCCATGCACCGAATCAATTGACATGATCTTTGTGCCTTGAGATGAGCTTCCTCCCTAGGAGTGTTTGGAGGAACTCCCACTAACCACACTGTGTGCTTTTTTAAATGCGCTTCTGAGTGACTTCTTCATCCCTGAAGCAAGAAAACAAAAACCACTCCAACAAGGGTTAAGGTTTAATAACCGTATACCACCCTTGATTAGCGGTGAAGCTCCTCGGAGAGAGATGGCAAGAATTTTTGGCTCGTGAGTTTTCTGGTGGTTGTCTGTGTTGGAAGAGGCTCTCTGCGTGTGTTCATATAGCTAGGAGGGAGAGGAGTGCTGGGTGCACTTAGGCCATATCGGCCGACCCCTTCCCTTGCCCTCTGAGTGCACCACTTTGCAAGGTAGTGGAGCACAGAGTGATGCCAGACAAGGACGTGATGGAGGTGCCCTCCACCATGTCGGCCGACCACCCCTGGGGTGTTCTGGTGATGGGGATTGCACTATGCCAAAGCTAAACGAGAGTGGGGAGCAAGGAAGTGATAGGGGCCATTTAGCCATGTCGGTCGATTCCCCTAAATTACTCCACCCCTATGGCATTGAGTGACCAAAGAAGAGAGATGAATGACAAGTTTGTATGATGGTTTTTGAGAGGTGAAGAGCTAGGAAACAAGGAGATGATGGAAGATTATGGATCCTTGTGATTAGTGGTATGCTTTTACAAGGGTGCCTCTCGTGAAGAATCAGCGAATGGCAGGAAAAATTTGTAGCATGTGAGTGGAGAAGCAAGTGGGGGACAAGGAAAGGATGGGGGTGTCAAGGCCATATCGGTTGATTCCCTATAGTCTCTTGGCAGCATTTGCTTTGCCCTCTCATGCATGGAATCTCGAGAAAGGAGAGAGGAGAGAGAGAGAGAGAGAGAGAGTATTAAGGCCATATCGGCCGACCCACCTTAAGGGCCCCTAAGCTTGATTTTTTAGTGTTTAGGCACAAGGCATCTCGAGGCAAGAAAAGTGGAGGGAGGTGGTCCAAGGCCATATCGGCTGACCCTACCTAGGCTCTAAAACAAGGCTAGTTTTTTTTTGGAACTAATTAAATCATGATTGAGCAATTAAAAACGAGGTATTTTCGTAGGTGATATATGGATGATTCAAGTTTTTTAAATCTTAAACTAATTCTTATGGATTGTTATGATTTGGACATGGTTGTGTTTTAGGAACTAAAAATGATAAAGTAGTAAAAGAAATTTCAGAAAATTAAAGGAGAGAGGGGAAACTTACCTTTTTATGCAACCCATGATTTCAGATGTTTGGAGCAGGACCGTCCACCTCATTTGCCCGACGGACTTGCTTGCGTGGTTTTGGAGGTGGAGCGGTACATGGCTTGATCACTTTCTTTCGCCATACCCGTTTTGGTTTTGCCCGAGGTTGTTGTTTTACCTTTGTCAAGTAAATATAATTAACGAAAGGGTCAATTTCAAATACCTTGACTATGGAGCATTGCTCGGTTTTTGGCTTGAAGTAGAATATCTCCTGGGTTCCATTGATGTTGAATTAAATTTTTCCAGCTCCTACGTCAATGTGTGCATTGGTAGTGCTGAGGAATGTCCTTCCTAGGATGAGTGGAGTCTTCTTGTCTACTTCCATATCCAATACCACAAAGTCCACGGGAACAAAAAATTCTCGTATCTTGACGGGAATATTTTCAGCAATCCCCGCGGGGTAGCGAATTGATTGATCCGCCAGCTGCAAACACATTGGTGTAGGGGACAAAGTAGTATGACTTAATTTATCGAATACTACCTTTGGCATCACGCAGACGCTTGCTCCCAAGTCGCAGAGTGCATGCTCGAATGGCTGGGTCCCGATGGAGCAATCAATGTTAGGACACCCTGGGTCCTTCTTCTTCAATGGCAATTGGTTGAGTATAGGAGTGCTACACTCTTTCGTTAGCTTGATGACTTCAGTGGTGGGCAATGGCCTTTTGTTGTTGAGGATGTCCCGCAAATACTTGGCATAGGTTGGAACCTGCATTGCATCAAGTAGGGGAATATGGACATATAATTGACGAATTACCTCAATGAATTTCCTGAATCGCTCATCTGTGGATTGTCTTCTTGACTTGTTTGGGAATGGTAGTAGTACGTTCGTGTTGCAGTACTCATGTGGGGCCGTCCTCCCATGCAACTTGCCAGTGTCCTGGAGTGGAGCAAGTTCATCTTCTTTGTCTTCGTGTTGTTCTTCTGTTTCAACTTCCTTCTCCTTTCTTGTTGATTTTCCTGAAGTGTTAGGATGTGGTGGATCGTGAGTGGTCTTACCCCCTCTCGTGGTCACCGAATTTATACTAGAAACTTTTTCAGGTTTACCAAGACTTGGAGCAGAAGATATCAATTGAGATAATTTCCTTTCTAACATGTTATTGAGATTCAATTGATTCTTTACAATAGAAGCAAAGTCATCCATTTTATTATTCAAACTATCAAGGGTCTTATCATTAGCAGCTAGTTTCTTATTTATACTTTCATTAATTCTAGCTTAGCTTAAGACAAGATCTTTAAATGAAGGATGATTAAAATTATTAAAGATTTTACCTCCATTACCTTGACAGAAGGGTCGTGGCTTTGATCCAGATTGTTGAGGTCGATCTTCATTGTTGTTGATGAAGCTCACGCCTTCGTTTGTTTTGGGACAATTATTTCCCGAATGATTTCCGCCACATACCACACACCATTGTTCTTCCTTGTTAGCTCGTGTGGAGGTATAGTGTTGGATGACTTCTCTATCCTTCTTGAAATTTGCTCATTCTTCGAGTTTCTTCATCAAGAGATCCATCCTTGTGGATAGTGCATTCACTTCATGAATGGTTTCTGCACTCTTCTTCTTGACTTGGAGCTTTTCATCTTTCCACCCTTGATTTGTCACCATCTTCTCAATGAGATCTTTTGCTTGTGTGACGTTGAGCGAAGTGAATGCTCCTCTTGCGGCAGCATCAAGGTGACTACGGGCTATTCTAGTTAGCCCATAGTAGAAGCCTTGAATCAGGAGCCAATCTTGAATGCCATGATGAGGGTACTCTCGAATGTACTCCTAGAGACGTTCCCACGCTTCGGGAATAGTCTCGTCCACTTGTTGTTGTAAGCTTGAAATTTTTCCATGAAGGGCGGTGGTTTTGCCCATCAGAAAGAACTTCTTGAGGAAGGCATTGACACAATTCTCCCAAGTGGCAACTTCCTCAGAATGAGCATAGAACCATTGCTTCGCCTTCCTGAGTAATGAGAACGGGAAAAGGCAGAGATGATTGATATCTGATGTGACATTCTTAATGGAAATGGTGCCACTTACCTCCAAGAAGTGTTGAGATGTGCATTAGCATCCTCATGGGACTTCCCGCTAAAAGGGTAGGCTTGCACTAAGTTGATCAAGGCTGGCTTCAACTTGAAGGTAGCACCCCCTGTATTAACGTCTAGTCCTTGGGCCACGTGAGCGACTGAAGGAGCCGAGAAGTTGGAAATAGCCTCTTGAGCCATAGGTTGCTTGATGAATGAAGTGGAGTCTCCTTCCTTGAGTGGATCCGAATTCGAGGTGAACTTTTGAGGAGACACTAGACGATGTCTAGAGTTTCTTCGAAAGCTCTTAGGATTTTCTAGCGTGGTTGCTCAAAACTGGAACTCACTCATACAATGCCTTGCTTCACAATTAAGAGAAGAAAAGGCAAAGGGTAAGCCCCTACAACTAATTAATAACTAATTTGATAGTAAACTCTGGATTCAATTCTATTAAAATTTCAAGGCTATGCTTTCCCCGACAACGGCGCTAGAAATGCTTGTTGATATTTCTTATGACTATTGGATAAATCCGCAAGCGCACAGATTATACCACTGTACCACTTCACCCAGGAGTATTCCTGGGTATCATAATTTATATTCTCCCAAGGGAAAGCGGAACTAGAAATAATAATTAAAGAGAGATCCTAGAGATCACCTCAATTTAGTACCAACTAGTGTAAGGGAGTAATCGAAATATGATAGGAAGGTGATGATGTAACAAACCAAGATAAAGATAAGTAAGAGATGACTAGTGGATATAACTATGTGGGAGGACAACGAGAGAGTAAAAGGACTCCTATGATTCCAACTCTACCTTTGTGGATTTAACTATGACACACAATTGAAATAAACATCGATTGATTTCTCAATACAAGTATGCTAGGCGAGAGGATAGATCAGTAGGAGGGAAAAACTCCTACCAGACCACACTCTCTTTTTATGGGGGCCTTACCTTTTAAGAACTTGCCTAAGAACACGTGGTGGAATACAAAGACTAGACAAGGCTGTCACTCTCTTGCTAGCTACCACAAATAGTCCATGCAACAAGCAATAACCAAAGGCAAGATTAAGTATAAGCACCATGCTTACACCTACTCTTACTACTCTAATCATGTATACAACAATTAAAGCACCATATGATAGGCGATGATCGCATACAAGAATGGCCACAAGGATCTCAATCTAGTTTATAACAACTAAATGACAAGATGAACCACAACAATACTATAACAAGTATAATATTGCACAAAGTAAAGACTAAGTAAGGTAAAGAAGAGAAAAGATACAAGAGCTTATACCAGATTCTCCAGGAAGACAACTCCAGAAATTCTGAGCAAAGCTCAGCTCAACTCTAACTCCCACACTAGAGAACACCACTAGACTAATCTCCACTTGAGAACAAGAGTGGTATGGATTACATCATATCTAGAGAGGGGGGGGTATGAGCCTCTATTTATAGTGGGAAGTGGAGTAGGGACTACTCCATTGCCACATCATCGATCCAGGAGGCTTCAATTCTCCACTGTTGGATCCACCGCCTCTAAACCAACTTAGAGTGGATGGTATTAATCTTCAACATGTGTTAAATGAGTGGGGGAGTCACCAGGTGCATGAGAGTCCCTCATGTGTATTTGTTGCCAACATGACCCTTTTACCCTCAGTGTTTCACATGTCGCTGCTTACTGTTCTCTCGTAAGCCTGGGCTGGCCTGGTGCCTATGGCTTGCTGCTGACCGTGGCTTGACTTGGGCCTTGGCTGCTGGCCGTGGCCATGCCTAGGCTGCTGACTGTGGCCTTGACTGGCTAGTCAGCCGTGGCCATGGCTGGCAAGGGCTTGTTGGCCGCCATGTAAGCAATTGATCACACGGCAATGAATGTCGACACAAGATGTGTATGACCTTTCTGATTCGATTTTGATGTAGTTTGTGATTAGTTTTCTGCACTACTTGTCATTAGTAGTCTGTTCCTTTCGTTTGATGTGATTATATAGATTATTCAGGGTGTAATAAGGACCGGTGCCGGATTTTCGCCGAGATATCGAGAAGCCATTGCCAAATGGACGACCCCGACCCGCTCCTCCCCTTCCTCGTCTTCCCCGCACTGGACCCTCCCCCTCCCAGATCCGCCCCATTTCCAGACCCCAGATGCAATCAAGCATCAGATCCACAACCCCCATCGCTTGATCTACCGATTGAGTGGTCTCAATCCCGCTCGCAGCCAAAGCTCAGCGACAATGCAGCACAGGATGGCAGCGTCCCATCACCTTCGGCTCAGCTCAACTCATCATCGGAAGACCAGATCATCCACCAACCGGCGAGTCCAAAGGAGATTGACCGCGGGCTACAGGAGCAGGCATGGGCGTTGCTCCCAGCTCTGGCAAAAGATTTGAAAAAGCTCGAGATTCAGCAAGGGCATCCAGATACAATGGCGGGCAACATTGCTATCAATGCAAAGCTCCCAGATGCAACAGTCATAAATCCAACCTGCCACAGACAAGAGAGCGCAAATTTCGCATCCAAAGACAGAGAGCACCATGAAGGTACGGCCATTGAAGTGGATCTCCTACGCTCCAGGATTCCGGCAAGCAAAAAGGGGGAAAGTGTGCAGGGTGAGCAAGGTATTCATGGCGGCCAGGCTACAAGCAGCGGCGGCTAGGCTACGGGCAAAGACAGCCAGGCTACGGACAAGGGCGGTCAGGCTACTGCATCAACCACACCGGCGCATACTCCACCTACCGGCCATAGTGATTCAAAGGACAAGCGTCTGAAAGCTCATCAATTGGAGATTACCATCAGTGAAGAGGGATGGGAACCTGCCAAGCTGCACCGTAGAAAGAGGACTGATTCGGAGCTCCAGACCGTTCAAGATTTTAACCCACCCAGAGACGAATCTAGAGGCTCTGCGTTCTTCAGAGAGAAGATGGAAGGCAGGTGCTTTAATTGTTTTTCCCCAAACCATCTTGCTCGGCTCTGCCGATCTTCACTAAGATGCCGGAAATGCTACCTATTTGGGCACAGGGCAGCTGTTTGCAACCTCAACCGACAATCCAAGCAGCATATAACGAGGGAGCCACAAGCTCATGGCCATCCACGTTCCAACACCAAATCACTCCGTCCATCCCTAGTTCACCACACAACTGACCATCGCTCCTTCGCGGAGGTGGACCGTGGTCACGTACCCATGGCTGCTGCAAGGTACCCGGGAGACCCGAGGGCCAGGCCTGCCCGCGGCTTCTATGTTGTGACGGCCACTGGCCCCATCAAGCGGCGGCGCGACGAGCTCATCGACAGGGCGGCTGTATGCTGGCTCGAAGGAAACAACCATGACTCGGAGACCTACCATCTGGGCGATGCTCTTCGCGCTCAACTGCATCTGCGTCACGACAACTTCCAGGTGGTCAAGCACTTCCCCGAGTAGTACCTTGTCATCTTCTCCGACCCAGCGATTCGGCGGTGTTTGGTGGACCAGGAGATGCTCTCTCACAATGGCCGTGACTTCAACTTCGCCGCCTGGAGCGAGCGCCGCTACGCGAACAACATCAACTGGGAGTACCGTGTCAAGGTGCGCATCGAGGGTGTTCCAGTGCACTGCTGGGCGGAGGACGTGGCTGCCAGGGCACTTGGCAAGAGCTGTGCCGTGCACTACGTGGAGGAGACTACTCAACGCCGCGAGCGCACCAGGTCTTTCGACCTCTGGGCCTGGTGCAGCGACCCCTGCGACATCCCCACTGAGGTGGTGCTCACGGTGACCGAGCCAGACAGGGAGCCCCCCCCACCATGACGTTCCGGTCGACCTCAAGCGGGGCCACGTCTACATCCTACGCAACCACTTGGAGGTAGTAGAGGATCTTTCCTTCCTACAGGGACGTGGGAGAGCTGGCGGTCCACCGAACCGCAAGCCACACAGGGAGTTCATCTGGAGCTATGGGGCCCAGGACACAGAGGGCGAGCGTACACATGATAGGCGTGGCCGCGACATCAGGCGCCATCCAAGAAGGGACGACGATGACTATGAGGACAGGCGCAACCACGGAGTGCGTCGCCACCGCAACCTCTCCAACTGGGGCAGGAACTCACGCTGCAGGGAAGACTGCATCAGCTCCAACAGATGGGGCGTCCCACCAACAAGAAGCAGGGGGCGCCCCAGAGGCTCAGCAGGCATCAACCCTCGTCTGGAGGGAGAAGACTCTTAAGGAGAAGAAGATCAAGAGGGTCACCTTCGCCGAGCCAATCGCATCTGAACTCAAACCCCAGAAGACAACCATCCCTGATGACAGCTTGATGCTCATTAAGGGTAACAGTTCCTCACAGTTACAGCATATTACTTTTGACCCCTTCGAATCTGAATGTTTCATGCTCAATCACTCTTACTCAGTGGCCCAAAACAAAGCCTCGGGGAGAACAAGGAGCAGACAGCAGCCAAAGTCGTCATCGACTCCAGCATCATGGGCAACAACTCACCTCACAGCGAGCAAATTTCTGAATATACCCATGAGCCAAATACAGAATCAGTGCATAATTCTAATTACGTCTCTACAGAATCGGCAATGGAGCAAGCAGTTCGTAACATAAAGGAGGCTCAGTGCAACCTCACCAAAGATCCAGCTCTGGGACTCGCTCTGCAGCACCTGCATGCCCTGTTGGTGAGTCCCCATGCTTCAATGCAGCCTACCATATTAACTACTGATGTAGAAACCAGCCGACTTGAGGTTACAGAACCAACTAGCATTGCTTTGCCATCGCCCACCACAAATTTTGAATCGAGGGAAGGTTTAAACCACCAGACTAGCCAACACAAACAACTAGTCAGGGACAATCATCTCAATTTATTGCAAGACACTGTGCCTTTTTTAGAACAACCTATGTCCCCTGAGAACCAACAGTTGAAAACCACAGACCCCAACAACTCACAACATGTTTTATTACAATCTGATGTTTTGGACAATGTGGACGTCGTGCTATCTACTGCCCTTGACCAAAATGAAAATGTTAGTGCACATGATGATAACTCTAATGATGATTACTTTGCTGCACCCATAGATAACTTTATCGAAGCAATCTCGCTACCCATACCACAACCTTTGTTAAATAGAGATACATCATCACCAATACCTCAATCAGTCAGCAATTTCAATAGCACTAGGCAAAACAATCAGCCACCGAGCTTAGCCAAAAGAACAAGCAGTAGACTTGCTGAAAAAGCAGTTGTCAACTCGGGCAAGGATTCCATCCAAATTGCCCAGGATCTGCTTATTAGAAAATTGGGTGACTTGTCAGGTGAAGACAATAGTAAAAATCCTCCTGACTTGGACTTTTATGCACAGCACTTTGAAAGGCCAATTGACAAGAACAAGATGGAGGCACTCACGGTGCTGGTCGAACAAGGTGCAGCTAAGGAGAACAAGGGCTCCTCCAACAAGAAGGCGGGGGTGGTGACAGGCCAGGTGGCCTAGGAGCAGACCTTCAGTTGAGATCATGACTTAATGAAAGACCCTCCAGGGAGAGGGAATCGGGCTGGATGCCCACTGTATCGTAGGTTTATTCATCGTAGTAGAGTCCTGCGTGGCTTCGTCGAGGCTATATTGCCTGTGTCACCAACTGAACCGGATAGACTCCATCAGATTTGCGCCTGCTGGCCTTGGAGCCTTCGGTGCCTGTGTGGGATTATCGTCTGCTGGCCTTGGAGCCTTCGACGCTGTTGGACCTCTGCCTGCTGGCCTTGCAGCCTTCGGCACATGACATGTACGATGCAACCATGGAACTGTGATGGTCTGCTGACTCTATTGCTTTCGACCATCAAATTTTTCAACCATGCTAATGTCCCTCAATTGCTGTGTCCAAGATTTCTAACTAGGATAGCCCAACAAGTAGTTTTAGTTTCCATCCATGTCAGCAAAAGACTGTAATATTCTATGCTGGAATGTCCGGGGGTTGAATGATGGAGCTAAGAGACAAACTGTCCGAAACCAAATCATATCATCAGGAGCTACGGTGGTGTGCCTCCAGGAAACGAAGATCTCTGCCTGGACACACAATTTAATTGTGGAGACAGTGGGATTGGATCTGGCAAACAACACTGTCTATTTACCATCGGTTGGAGCGTCGGGTGGTATACTAATAGCTGTGTCAGAGCGCTTCTTCACCTTGCAACACACACTAACCACAACTAACACCATCTCGGCAAAAGTGACGATGTTGGCAGAGAACAAGGAGTGGTCATTCTCTGGAGTATACGGGCCACAGTCCGATACAGACAAGGTACTCTTCATGCAAGAGATCACAGATCTAAAGCAACATGTTATGTCACCATGGCTAATCATTGGGGATTTCAACTTAATCTTTCGAGCACAAGATAAAAACAATGCACGTTTAAACTTACCAATGCTGAATAGTTTTAGATCAACAATTGACAATTTGGAACTTGTCCCCATTGAACTAAAAGGAAGGAAATACACTTGGTGTAATGATCAACAGTCGCCGACAATGACTAAAATTGATCATATGTTTGCCTCAGGGGATTGGCTTGAAGTTTTTCCAAGATCCAACTTGCAGGCGCTAGCTTCACTAGGCTCAGACCATTGTCCGCTATTCCTGCAAGGAGAAGCTGTATTGGCTTTCTACAGAGGTTTTAGATTTGAAGCCTACTGGACTGACATGCCGGGATTTCATGAGACTGTCCAAGAGGCATGGTCCAAACCAGTAAACACGCAAGATGCCATACTGCGTATACACGTTAAACTTCTACGTACAGCCAAAGCTTTACGGCACTGGAGGCGAAATTCCCTAGCTGGATGGAAAATAAGATGGGCCATTATAAACATTGTTTTGGCTAATTTAGAGAGGGCACAGGAATCTAGAACACTACAACCGGAAGAATTGCAATTTAAGAAATACCTACAAAATAAGGCCCTGGGGATTGCGGCAATACAGAAGGCTAGAGCTAGGCAACATTCGAGACTAACATGGATCCGAAAAGGCGACACGAACACACGTTTTTTTCCAATTACATGCTAATGCAAGAAGAAAGAAGACATATATCAGCATCCTTCAAGGAGACAGTGGTCCGGCCATCTCACAGGAGAGCAAAACGCACTTGACACACACTCATTTTTCTAATCTCTTGGGGATCCCAAATACCAGAACGAAAGCCATAAATTGGAATGAAATAGGCTATGCGCATCATGATTTAGAAGATTTGGATGCACCATTCACAACCCAGGAAATGCCATCAGAAAAGGCACCAGGCCCGGACGGATTCATTGGTTTATTTTACAAAAAATGTTGGACAATTATTAAGGAAGACTTGATCCAGGCAGTAATGTATTTTTATAGCCACCGTACAACAAAACTGAGCCTAATCAATGTGGCCAACATTGTTCTACTACCAAAGACCTAAGACGCCTCCTTACTATCGGATTATCGACCGATAAGCTTGATTAGCAGCATGCTTAAAATCATCACAAAAATTATAGCGAATAGACTAGCACCGCACATGAACTCCCTAGTTTCAAATGCACAGAATGCATTTATCAAGAAGAGATGCATACATGACAACTTCATCTATGCGCAGAGAGTAATTCAGTTGCTGCATAAAAAGAAGAGGCCGACTCTCTTCATTAAGCTTGATATCTCAAAGGCCTTTGATTCTATAGGATGGAGTTTTTTACTAGAGGTTCTTCAGGCTCGGATTTAGCAACAAATGGAGGGATTGGATAGCAGCACTATTGGGAACGACGACCTCAAGGGTACTGGTGAACAGGCAGCCAACTTAGGAGATTAAGCATGCGAGAGGCCATAGACAGGGAGACCCCCTATCACCACTGCTATTCATTTTAGCCATTGATCCTCTCCAACATATCATCGAAGCTGCTGCGCAAAGGGGTATTCTAAAACCAGTGCTACCAAAGGCAGCCAACTTACGATGCTCCCTCTATGCCGATGATGCCGCGACTTTTGTTGACCCAAGCAGTTTGGAACTCGACCACCTCCACAACATTTTGAATTTTTTTTTGTGAATGCTCCGGGTTGAGAATCAATATCTCTAAGACTGAAATCTTCCCAATAAGATTAGACACCATAGTGGTGAGTCAATTGTTACAGAACTTCCCGGGGAACATAGGCAAATTTCCAGGAAAATATCTAGGCCTCCCTCTCCATGTTCGGAAACTACGTAGAGTGGAAGTGCAACCGCTGATAGACAAAATAGGGGCTAGGCTGCCGGGTTGGAAAGGAAGATTTCTTTCCACAGCTGGAAGGGAAACACTAGTGAAGACAGTCCTATCAGCACAACCGATTTACCATTTGACCGCGTTCCCAGAACAAAAATGGCTAATCTAGAAGATCGATCGGCTGCGAAGGAGCTTCCTTTGGAGGGGAGAAACGCTTGATAAAGTATATGGAGGCCACTCCATCATCAATTGGCCAACCACATGCCGACCCAAGGAGAAGGGAGGATTAGGAGTTCTAGATATTGAGCGTTTTGCAAGGGCTTTGAGACTAAGATGGCTATGGTTTCAGTGGAAACACAGGGACAGGGCATGGAACAGACTTGATATCCAGTGGATAGTAGAGACAAGGACCTTTTTGCTGCATCAACAGAGGTAACAATAGGTGATGGAAATATAGCTCTGTTTTGGCAATCATCATGGGTCAATGGAAGAACGCCGAAAAACATTGCACCGACTTTGTACAAAAAGGCGAAAAGGAAGAATCTGTCGGTGAGAAAGGCTTTACAAGATAACCGATGGATCTCTCATATAGTCCCGTTAAGTACAACACAGGAAATAAGAGAATACGTCACGCTATGGGAGGGTGTAGGACAAACACAACTCCATGAGGATAGGGAAGACAATATTCAGCAAAGAGTGCTTATGGCATTAAATTTCAAGGATCATTTAGCAAATTAAAAATACTGCCAATCTGGAAAGCAAAAACGGAGCCAAAATGCAAATTTTTCACATGGACTTTGTTACACAAGAAAATTCTAACAGCCAACAACTTGATCAAGCGTAATTGGCCGAACGACCCAATTTGTAAGCTGTGTGGCATTGATCCGGAAACGTCAACACATCTTTGTAAGGATTGTGTTTTCTCAAAGGAAGTTTGGTCGATCTTAAAGCAATGGCTTGGATTATCAGTATTAGACACGGTACCAATGAGGGGGTCCATTCACAATTATTGGCGAAAATGCCGCGCAAAAATTGTTAAAGATCAGAGACGGGTATTTGATGGAATAATGATCTACCTATGGTGGAATGTGTGGAAGGAGCGCAATCGAAGAATTTTCCAAAACACATCGATGCAATCAAGACAAGTAGTTTTTCTTTGCAAAGAAGAAATAGAACAACACCAGTTGGCAATGCGAAATTATGGGGACTCTAACAGCACCAACATTAGTAGCTATAGTTGCTTTTTCTGCTGTAGAGGGAGCTGTAGTTTTTTTTGTTTTTAGTCGTTTAAGTAGGGGAAACATGCCATGGAGGCCACCTGAGGGCCAAGCGAGTGTGTTGCTTAATGGCATATCCCCTCTTGTGATTTTTTTGTAATTCTATTTTATTTTCTATCGTCTAACAAAAATCCGGCAAAACTCTTGCCGCCTTTCTTAATAAGGACCGGTTCGTGTCAAGGTTGACATAGTACTCCATGTTGAATAAATGCCATGGATAGCTAGCTGACAGAGCGACAGAAGATCTAAACATGAAGGAAACTTCTACCAACCATATTCATACATACACAACAGCTACTGGAGGCTCCGCGTCTGGCTGTGCACCAGGCGCCGCAGTGGACAGGGCAGCAGGCCCCGACGTTGCCTCTGCGTCCACGGCGACCTCCCCACGCACTGCGGCACGTCCATGTTGTATGACTCACCGCTGAGTTCACCAGGTACTCGTACACCGTCCGGAAGTTGAACACCGGCACGCAGCTCTCCAACACCAGCACGAAGCGCTGGTTGGACCAATCCAGCAGCGCGTTGGCCAGCGGCCGCTTCTCCGCGTCCACCAGCGTGATGGAATTGGAACCCCACGACACCTAGGGCTACGGCAGCAGGCCCCGACGTTGCCTCGACGTCCATGGCGACCGCCCCAACGATGATAGATTTGACTGGAGGTTCTCCATCCATGGAGTGTAGATCGCCGTCGTGGGGGAGGGAAGGATGGTCGACGGTCGATTTTCACGGTGAAGCGGCCGACGGTGGTGTTCACGTTGAAGGGAGAAGGAACGTCGCGTCTCGGTCTTGCGACTGCGTAGATGAAACGGCGTGAATGGGTAATATGGTCAATACGAAAAATACATATATTTTAAGATGACAAAAGAGATTAAAAAGAAATAAAATGTCATTAGAGCTTAATGTAATTGTTTGGAGTCCTATTTTGGATAATCAAACGTTAGGAGTCCTATTATAGAGAAACCAGTTGTTTCGAGTCCTATAATAGCTAATTTCTCTTTTTTTTATGGTATTTTTCGATTCTTTGCTATCTTTCAATGTTATAAAACCAATTTTCCAAAAAACAAAAAAACTGTCTGCCAATGATTCGCAGCCCCACAACAAACCCTAAACCATCCAGGCGACACGCGGATCTAGGCATCACGCCGGCGGCATATCCGCCGGGCGCGACGGGACGGGTGACAGCAACCTCCGCCTTAAGGCGGCAGCGGCGTCGTATCTCCCCCGGGCGCGACGGGACGGGTGACAGCGACCTCTTGTATAAGTCAGCGGCGGTGGCGGCAGTGGCGAACTCATATCCTTGATTCGCCTGCTTTGCGGAGGAGAAGTTTCACGATGTAAGTGTCTATTTTCTTATTTGCTATGTTCAAGTTGAACATGATGAGAGAGTTATGGGTTAGTGTTGCTTTGAGCTAATTAGTGTTTACCCATCTTAACTCCCCTCTCTAATGAGCTATCACGACATCATAACTCCACTCAACTAGTTACTTAGCCGATCAAGGGGCTCTATTACGATTTACGATATCTAAATAAGGTTTGGATTGGTGGGATTGGTGATTGTTTTCTGTTTCGTTGGGTAACGGGATTTGCATGATTCTATCTAGTTAAATAATAATTTAGTTTGTCCTTCCTCACCGATTGGTGTTTTTTCTGTCTGAATCTTCTGCGTTGTGCACTCTGTCATTGATAGCTTTGTTGGTGCGGGTGTTTCTACCACTTTCCCGTATGTCATACAACACTGTTGGTTCGATAAATTGGAGCCTTTTACATTTTTGTTCTAAACTAAAAATCATTTCAGTTTTGTACTGGACCTGAGAACTTCTGGGTGTACTGTTTTTTAAATTCATTTCGATTTTGTACTGAACCTGAGAACATTATATGTGTGTGTATTCATAGTATTATGGTTGATACTATTTTCAGTGGCCTGAGAAAATATAAGGTCCCTAGGTACTTGATATCTTGGGTTTTAAAATCAAACTTTATAGCAAGGCCAGCTTCATTACTCTACTCAGCATTTGCATTAACCTTCTGCTTCAGGACTGCAAAGACTCTGAGAAACAAGGGTTGCTTCAAGACTGATTCAAAGACTCCAAGAAACAAGTGGAATATTGATTACACAAGACGAGTGAGGATTGATTGCACAAGAGGAGTGAGTAGGGAGCAGAGAGCCAGTATTAGAAGGAACAAAATTATGTCATCATTGATTTCAAATGTGAGTGGTCGCAAAAAAGGCTATAATATGAACATAAGACAATTCTTAAAACATGAGTCATTGACTTTTAATTTGCAGTCTCCCTTTTCTTGCACATACAGCTCTAATAGAATACTCACAGATGTGTATCCTGTTTGTTTATTAGTTACAGAGGCTGAGGAAGCAATGCATGTTGCTGAGTTGAAACGACGTGCTAAAGAGGAGGTCCTGTTTGGCAGTTCTCGTGATCGAGTTGTTCCGAGCATTAATTTTGAAGAGAAATCATTTGGCAATTCAGACCCATCTTGTCAAAATAATTATGCTCAAGATTTGTCTTCCTTTGTCGTCTCAATTGCCTTGTTTGATGGTGATTGTGCTGCTTTCTGTTTATGCATTTTCCTAATTTGTATTTAGTTGTCACTTTTTATGGTTTAGATCATGATCTTGTGCAGGAGATAAGATGTTATATGCATGCTCGGGCATACCATTACATGATAGGCAATCTAAACTTTGGCTATCAAGATTTGTGACTTCAACACATTTGGTTGAAGAATTCAAGCGCCATAGAAGTAGAGATGAAAAATTGAGGGTTAGTTCTACTAATCACCGTTTCCTTGATTTTGCATTGTTTATTCAAGCTACTTATGGCCACTCTGCTGATGTATTGCTTTTTAGCACAACAGGTTGAAGTGCGCCTTCCTGATGGAACAACTACTGATGGATTTTTGGGACTCTATGATGTTGATATTGCTATTGTCACATCCTTAGGTGTCCTAGGTTTCAAACCTGTAGATCTGGATCTTGGTGCACCTGGTATTGCTCCAGAGAGTTCTATAATAGCTGCTGGACGTGCCTTCAAGACAGGCAGTTTGATGACCATGAATGTGTCTGCAACAGGATCGAACTCCACCTGGATTTCTGATAGTCCAAATTTCTCAGAGGTTTGTGCTGTCGATTATTTTCTTACGTTATGGGTCTTGAAAAAGTTGCATTGTAATATCAGTTGTTTAATTTATATCTGTGAACCAAAGAGAATGCAATTTTCCTTTATAAATGGCACCAATTACATTTGTCTTAGGCCGTACTTGGAGGGCCACTTGTGGAAGTGAAAAATCCTTATGATCGAAATGGTATGAGATTTCTTGGGATGAACTTTAGTCGTCATCTTCTTGACAATGCAAATGTAAGATACAGCTTCCTATCGAAGGATGTACTTCGTCAACGCTTGACACTTTTCCGGATACTCGAGTATGTCTTATACACTCTATATAGCCTTTACATGATGTTCACTAGTTAGCTTCTATATTACTTTTGTTCCAAACCCCATCTCTCCATGCCCCAGTCTGTAGACTCAAGACGGTTTGGTTCTGGCGACCTGTACCTGGTGGATACCTTTGTCATTGCCACATCTCCTGCTGATAAAAATAGTTCTCATGCTTAATGATGAAGCTAGTATTCATATTTATCTAAATGAGGAAGAGCTAAAACAATTCATTCAGATAATATAGCCAATATTCATGAAATCTGAGGGGCTGCTTGGTTTCACTGCCGTATGCTGAGCATATAGAACACTGGTGGCAAGAATCAGCTCTCTGCTGTGGCCTGTGGGAGAGCCAAATTGGCTCACCCGCCCAAGCTAACACCTCGTGCCGCCGTAGCAAGGCGAGGCAAGGCAAACGCGTACCACCGGAACCCAGCAGCCCTGAATCTGCTTGATCTTTGTATGTTATGTTGAATATCTATATAAGCCTTGTTGCGTAATCCTTTTTTCATACCTTGATCCCTTATGCACGATTCGGTTCATGTGTTGGAATGACTGTTTTATTCTTTGATTACTTTATTTATTTATTTATCACCACAACTCTTTTTTATGCAGTTGTAAAGAGCTTCACTTCCGTGAATATTCGCTACCTAAGGATGTATTTAATATAATCCCTTCAGGTGTGACTAATAATGCAATCTATCATTATAAATGCTACCTGTTGATCATTCTGCAAAATATTATGAGTGCTATCATATATATCAGTACTAATATTGATCATATAATTGCATCAGGATTTGCTCATACTATTAACCGGTTAAAATCCTTAGGCTATCCCATGCCACCACCACTTGTGCTTGAATGTAAGTTGTTACTTTTGATATTGCTAACGTCTTTCTTGTGCAGCACTTTATATTTAACTTCTGAGCTTCTTTGTTTAAGCAGTCAATGGTCAGTTGCTTAATCGTTTTGAAGGATACTTTGGTAGAGTACGTGCATGGACAGGATTTCCTTATAGTGAGCCACATGCTGATTCTGGGGAGGATGTCTGGGAGCGCCTTTCAAAAAAAGTTGTGACAAATATATCGCGTCGTGTTGTCTCACTTGCCTCATTCAAAGTTTTTTTACAGTTTTAGATGCTCATTACTTTTTGGGCTGGTATTTTATCTTCAGTATAACAATTAATTAATGTTCTGATCTGTAGGACATAGTAGGTTTTTTGCGTGCACAGGCTTGCTTATAAAGTGGCATGCACGCACTTTTATCCTGACTTCAGCCAGTTTGGTTAGAGGCCATGATGGTTTAACCATTGATAATGGGCTGAGGGTTGGTGTGGTCCTGACATTTTCTTTTGGTCCTTTCTATATATACACACACACCAAGTTAATTGAGCTCACTCTATCATTACAGATTGAGGTGTCTCTCCCACCAAATCAATCTGCCAATGGGACATTGGAACTGTATAATTTAAGCTCTAACTATGCTATTGTCAGCATTGAGAAGAATTTCGATTCGGTTCGTCCAGAAGACATTTTCAATAAAAAACTGAAGTCACCTAAAAAAGTAGTAGCTGTAGGGCGTGATGCTACCTTTGGACTACTAATGGCCTCAATGGGTGAAGTGAAGCCTGGAAACTCAGAATACACTATGCTGTCCACTTGCATAATTAACAAGGTACTGTGGTTAATTTCTCTTATTTATTCTTTATTCTTTTTATAATGGTGTCCAGGACAAATATTTTCATTAGAATCTGAGCTCCCAAGAATTATAGTAATCTACAGAACTAGCTTAGGTATTTCAAGTTCTTGAATAATTTTGGGCTTCTATTTTTTCTCTTGTAGGCTGGGATTGGAGGCCCTCTAATTGATTTTAGTGGGAGTTTTGTGTGAATGAATTTCTATAATAGAAGTAAACTAACTCCTGTCGTACCAAAAAGTAAGATTGTCGAAGCTTTGGGAAGAGTGAAAAATGTTGCACTACAATCTGAAAGGTTCTTCTTTTAACCCTCAATGTTTTAATGCTAGATGGGTAGGCATAGTAATACTTTTCTAGGAACTTACATTGAAGAAATATGTTGGATGGCAGAGTATCATGCAACAGAGGATTATATTCTTCTATGGATATGGAAATTGTTGATGATGTCCCTATGAGAATGGATTTTAATGGCCCTATGGAAATAGATGATAATGGCGACCTTGTGCTGGGGCATCCTGAGAATTTAGACATAGCAAGGTATTCTTTCTATATTCTAATTGGCACTTGTTTCTGTATTTTTTTAACAACCAACTTATGTTGCAAAAGCCATATTGGTACCATGGTGAACTTGATGTGGATAGGTATCATATACCTATGCTTCGTGGAAGGACACTTCATTATACATCAAAACATGCTGTTTTTTATGCTCATAGGCAACCATCTAGTGTATTTGACAGGTCTGTCTAGTAGAATTATTGTATGCAATTTGAACTGCTTAATGAAGACTGTCGAACGTGTCCGAGTGTTGCAAGGAAAGGTTCCCTCAAATGTTCGACTTAACTGAATGGCCTCAGTTGGCTAAGTCGCATCTGTGTCGTCATGTTTTTTCCGTTGATATGGACTAATCTGTTTGTAGACAAAAATATTAAGTAACGGTTCCTGGATTTTTTTAGATAACAGAAATAAAAGTTTCGGCTTTAGCTTCTCATAAGAAAGAAGCATCAGACCAAGCTTATTACAAACTCACTTCAAACGAAATTCACACAGGTACAAATTAAATCTCAAGGCGATAACTAAAGTTTCAGCCATTTGAAGCAAAAATAAACATAGCAATAGACTCTAAGTTTCTGCATGCATCTTGGATAAGCATCATATGTTCATCCAACCGTTGCAATGGAACCCAAAACCGGAGCCAGTAAGTCGCCCTGAAGAGTACCTACAAAAAAGTTTTTGGTTGACATTTATTAAACACCATATCATTCCTTGTGAGCCAGATAACCCAACAAATTGTTGTTGCACCTGTCAATAATAAGAGATTTGGTTTTTGTTTGACCGATTTATACCACCCTCCAAACATATGTGCTATGTCCCTAGGCGGTCTCAAACCAAAAGCCCAGTGAACCATACGCCATAGAGACTTGGCAACAATACAATCAAAGAATAAATGATTTATGGTTTCTAGGCTACTGCAAAAGCTGCAAACCTTACTACCATTCCAATTCCTTTTAATTATCCTTCGTGAGTAAAACCCCTTTTTTTAGGAACCACAAAAAAATCTTGATTTTCAAAGGTAGTTTCATTCGCCAAATCTCTTGTGTAACTTTAACCCCATTATTGACAAGATAATTGTACATTGACTGAACTGAAAATGACCCATACTTATGGAGCTGCCAGACAAATTTGTCTGATTCCTCACCCAGGTTAATGTGTAAAAGACGTGCAACTAGCTCATGCCATTAAGACAATTTATTCCCTATTAAAGCCCTTCTAAAAGAAACATTTAGGGGAGTAGATTGCAAAACCTCGGCGACCGTTGCATGCTTTCTACGTACAATACTATAAAGATCTGGGTATTGATTTTTAAAAACTTGGTTGTCTAACCAAATATCCTCCCAGAAACTGATTTGGGTACCGCTATTTAATTTATAGCGACCCAATCTAAGGAATTGATTCTTGACACCCATAAGACTACTCCAAAAATGGGAATCTCCAGCTTTCTTCTCGATTTGGGTCAATGGTTTATTTTTTAGATACTTGTTTCTAATCAATTCTTGCCACATTCCATTCTCATTGCATAGCTTAAAAAGTCATTTACTCAAAAGACATTTATTCTGTAAGTCTAGATTTAGCACACCCATTCCACCCTGTTCTTTTGGCTGACATAAAATGTGCCACTTAATCAATCTATGTTCTTTTGGCTGACATAAAATGTGCCACTTAATCAATCTATATTTTTTTATGATCTTCATACTGCCAGAAGAATCTAGATCTGTAAAAATCTAACTTTTTGAGAACCCCTCTTAGTATTTCAAAAAAGGACATCATAAACATAGGCAAACTGGATAGGACTGGATTAATCAGCACAAGTCTCCCTCCTGATGAGAGAAGTTTTCCTTTCCAGCCGCTTAATTTTTTCTCAAATCTCTCCTGGATCTGCTTTCAATCTCTATTGGAAAGTTTTCTATAATGCATTGGGATGCCTAGATATTTAAAGCGGAAAGCACCAATTTTGCAACCAAAGAGCTGCGAATATTGTATCTCACAATTCTTTGCTTGACCGAAACAGAAGATTTCACTTTTATGGAAGTTAATTTTTAGACCAGATAATTGTTCAAAAACACAAAGCAACAATTTCATGTTCTTTGCTAATTCTAAATCATGATCAAAAATATAACTGTGTCATCTGCATATTATAGGATAGACAATCCCTCCTCTAGTAAGTGTGGAATTACTCCCCTTATTAAATTGTCCTGGCCATATTTAGAATGATCGCTAACATATCCACTACAATATTAAAAAGAATATGAGATAAAGGATCACCCTGTCTAAGTCCTTTCTTGATCTGGAAATTAGGGCCCAAATCATCATTCACTTTAATAGAAATATTTCCACCTTGGACTACTTTCGTAATCCAATTACACCAGATCGGGTCAAAGCCCTTCATTCTTAAACATAAATGTAAAAAATCCTAATTAACTTTATCATAGGCCTATTCAAAGTCAATTTTAAGAACAATACCATCTTTTTTTCTTAGTGTGTAATTCATGGATAGTCTCATGTAAAATAACTGCCCCTTCCATGATGTTTCGACCAGGTAGAAAAGCTGTTTGCGATGGTTTGATAATTTTTTCAGCTACCTTAGTGATCCTGTTAGTAAGCACTTTGGTAAAAATTTTGAAACTAACATTAAGCAAACATATAGGTCTGTATTGCTGTATCTGGTTAGCTTCTTTACTCTTTGGAACGAGAACAATTGTTCCGAAGTTTAATGAGTTGAGTGCCAAAGATCCCTCGTGGAATTCCCTAAACAGAGCCATCAAGTCCTCCTTTATAACATTCCAAAAGACTTGATAAAACTCAACCGGGAAACCATCTGGCCCTGGTGCTGTATTATGTTCCATTTGGGAAATTGCTTCCTTAACCTCTTCCTCTGAGAATTGTGCTACTAACATTTCATTTTCCTGTATAGAGACTTGAGGGATATCATCATTACGAGATTCATCTAACGACATTGGAATATTTTTCGATGGGCCGAAAAGCTTTTTGTAATATTTCGTTATATACTCTCGTAGCTCTTTTTCGCCTTGAATCAAACCCTCCTCCTGCTCTAACCGGAAGATACGATTATGTTTTCCATTGGCCACCAAGTGGAAGTATTTAGTATTGGCATCACCTTCTAATAAGTTTTTAACTTTCGCTCTTTGGTACCATTTTGATTCTTCTTCTCTCAGTAAATGTGTCAGCCTTTCGTTCATTAAATGCTTTAAGTTCAATTCATCCTGATCGAGTGGAGAATTTTCCGTTTTCTTATCTAGCATATTTAATTTGTCAAGCAATTGACTCTTCTCTATTTTATTGGTAGCACATATATTTTTTGCCCAATCCCTTAGAAATTGGCAAACTCTGCGAATCTTAGTCTGCCATTTATCTAAAGGAGTATGTCCACCTTGTGCTTATGACCAACTCTCTTTAACCAACTCGAAGAAACCCTCTCGTAGGAACCAGCCTAGTTCAAATTTAAATTGAGGTGGCATGGACCTCACCGTCGAGTCCCCCGTATTAAGTAATAGAGGTGTATGGTCAGAGATCTCCCTAGATAAAGCGTGTGCCGTGGTTTGCGGATGCCTGTTGATACCAAACAAACGAGCAGAACGTTGTTGACGTATACTATTAACAGGAGCCAATCAAAACTATTGAATCCATGCTGATTCAATTCACTTAGATTATCAAGCAACAACTTATCTCTGGTAATCATTAATGGGCTGCGCATGTTATCTTTGAGGAAGGATTTGAAGTTGTCAGCAGCGGATCAAAATCCTGTTCGGGTCCTTGGCAACAAGAAATTGGAAGATTTATCTTTGTTGATCTCTTGAATATATAGACATATGAAGGGGTGTCGCAAAGGGACATAAGACATAACTGTTTTAAAAGGATATGCCCTTTGAAATTAAACTAACTGTCTAATCCTATCCATCAATACTTGACATCACTTTGTGAAGAGACGTCTGTTCTTGAAGATGTGCCTGTTCATTAGGTGCCGTTTTACAAAATTCCCCCTTGATCGAATCTTCCTTGAGACCAATACAATTATAAGCCCTCGAAAAACCATAAGGAAAAAAAATAAGGAATATATGCACATGTCATAAAAACTTCTTTTAACCTTATAGAAAAAATAAGGAAAAAATAGCATTTATGTGTGATTTAAATAAATCACTATATCATTGGTATGCAATTAAAAACCCCAGTGGAAAAAATATTAGATATACGACATATAGATAACTCCCCAAAAAACTTTCAGAAAAAATGAGGGGTAGTATAAAGTGATATGTCGCTAAAACTCATGTAAAAACCCAGTGAGAAAATTAGGAGAAAATATAACAATATATTGTTGGTATTACCTCTTGGATAACTCATATGAAAAATCTTTTTAAGGGAAAAATCATGAATGAGTTGTGAGGGAGATATTTGCCTTTGATGTTTCTCACAAAAACCCCAATGTGGGAAAATAGAAAATATGACACATTCTTGTATTGATATTGCCTCATTAAAAACCTTTTACATTCCCTGCTTTTTTTTCTTCTAGGTTTGTAGAAATTGAAACTTTATGCGTGTATTGAATGTTTTTTCCAGCCATTTTTCTCTTTGGGAACCAATTCCTTGTTAGTTGTGCACCAATGCTAATAATTGTTGTGGCTTCATCTACTTTTAACTTCCTTTTCCTTTGATCAACCGTTTATTATCCTGATATGAAAATCATTAACAACTATCTCAAATAGTTTCCATGATGCGGCAACAATTCGGGGTTGTGCATAGACTTATGTTCGTACAGAGTATTAAAGAGAAATGTTGTATGCCTAGTAAACACAGAAAAAATACAGTTGCCTGGCTAGCACCGTGCCCATTAAAATAATCATGTCTTTCCTAATATTAAATGCTATAGCCAGTTTAAGATTATTTATTCGTAGGATAATTGTTTTCCATGTAGTTCAATGTATTTCCTCTATTCTCATATGATAGATATGTATTAATTAGTATGCTTTAGGAGTCTAATGTACTTTCTCTCTTCTCATATGTAATTTTAATCATGGTACCTGATTAGCTGTGAATATTTTCATTTTGTTTTTTGCATGGCTGCTTTCAAAACATCTATTATGTTCAATCATTCTATTTTTTAAGTTGCATATACAATATACGTAGATCCTAATCCAGGAAAGAATCCGCCCCTATCAAGAGGCTCTCTAGCTCAGCTACGGCCGCGTGTCAATCCAACGGTGGTGTCTGTGTCTTGCGTGTCTGATTGGTGCGGCATATCCCCTGCTACGCACATGGTCCCCACTACGTAGGTGGCGTGCTCCATACGCTTTTCACTGCTGCGGGTCTCGAGAGTCCTCCTTTGGTCTGCTCTACGCCATCACTGACCTCCGGCAAGCCGTCACTTCAGCTAATAGAGCTCCACGCCGCGGCCATCCTCCTGGTCTTCCTGGTGCTTTCAATTGTGTCAAGCAGCGAACGAGGTATAGGAGCGGATGCAATTTGTGAGATCTGTGGACACACAAGTCCATAACTATCACTCTCTTTTGTTCATCCTTCTCCTTCCCTAAAGTGTTCTGATTTTTGATTGAGACGGACCGTCAAGTATGTTGTTGCTAAACCATTGGAGAATTGTAACACCCAAAAATTTGCTTGTATTTGAAATAGCTAATAATGATTTAATAAAGAATTATGTGAGCATTGAATTTACATGAAAAAAAATATATATTTTTTATGGAATTAAAATTAATCCTAGTTTAGTAAAATGTTGATGCATACATGCTGCTGCACTTTTTATTTTGTGATGTCAGTGTTTGCAAAACAAATTTCAAACCAATTCAAAAATTTCAATTGGAAAAAGGTTTCGAAAATTAAAAAGAAAAAAAACAAAACAAAAGAAAAACTCTCTCTCCCTCCTTTCAGCCCAACTCCATTTCTCACACTCTTTTCCTTCTGCTGCCGGCCCGCTCGTTTCCCTTCACCCGCAAGGCCCAGCAGAGCGCGAGGCCCAGCAGGCCTCCCAACCGTTCCCCTCTCTCCCCCTCACTGTCGACCGGGCCCCGCCCGTCAGCTCTCTCCCCAACCTCCCTCTGCTCGCTCGCGCTGACGCGCAGCAAGCGGCAACCGCCCGCACGAACTCCGCTCCCACTCCGCTCGACTCGCCCACGACGCCGCAACCGACCCTGCACACTCCGCACCTCCCTCTCCCGTTCCATAAAGAGGAGTGCAACCCCTGTCTCCCCTTTTAGCTCTTCTTCAATCGCCGAACCCCGTGAGCTCTGCCGCCGTCGCCATCTGGAACCGCCGCAGCACAGTGCCGACGCCGAAGGGAAACACCACCGGACTCGCCCCGCCGTGGTGAGCTTGGTCACCCTTCTTTCTTGTCCCTCTCTTCGGTTCGGATTCTCATCTTCTCGCGGTCCCGTGCAGTCGCGACGTCGCCGAACACAAACGCCGCCATCCGCCATAAACGCGACGTCGCCGTCCTCGATCCGCCTCCGTCCGTGGTTTTGCTTCGGTGAGTCTCGTTCTGAATCCGTGCCCTTTCGACAAACGTCATCTGCCTAATCCCGCCCCTGTTTCCTCGTCGGTGGCTGCAGAACAGAGGACGCGAAGCTCGCCGTCCGCCGTGCACGCTCGACGCCCACCGCCGGCCCAGTGAAGTCTCCGGCCTCCAATCTGCCTCGGTGAGCCTCGCAATCCCTCCCTTTTACTTCCCATGCTCCCAATTTTGGCTAATTGGTGGCCAAATGAGCCTCCCCGCGAGCACCGTACGCCGACAGTAATGGCGTTCGCGGCGCCTGTCTTTCTTCCCCTCTCTGCATTCAATTAGCGCCACCGCAGAGATTGCGTTGATCCCCTCTAACTCCCTCTGCCCTCGCCTAGTCGAACCATGGCCTCTAGGGCATGATCCGTGCAAGCAGCGCGCCGCCGGCCATGCCATGTCGTCGCGCCACCTCTGCTCTCCTCCTTGAGTTCGTCCGAGTGCACCATCGCGCTCGCCTCGCTCTCCTCTTCCTCCCCATACTCTCGGATTTCGAAACCGTGGCCGAAATCGCCATGTTCGTGATCTTCGGCGACCTCCTCGTCGCCGGCAATGGAGGCGCCGCCGCGTCCATTGTCTTCTCCGGCCGGCTCTCTCTCTCTCTCTCCCTCCCATCTTCTAATCTCAGTCGTCCATCACGAGATCTGTGGCCAGAAATGGTTGATACCCCTTCGCGGGCTCTTTTGTTAAAGAGACCCTGCTGTTTCTATAAATGAACCCGTAGTCCATGACTGTCTCCCAATTTCAGAAATCAAATAAATTCGTTTTTAATTCAAAATCAGTTCAAAGTAATTTCAGAATTGCCATCCTTTTTGAAATGCTTATAAAAGTTGCGTTTTAACTCCGTTTTGAACGATTCGAATTGCGTAGATTCGTAATGAAATTCTATACATGTTAAACCCTCTGTTAATTCTGTTTGGAACTTTTAAATCTCCAGATTAATTTTAATTAATGAAAATGCTTTTGGAGAACTAGTTTAATTCATATCTTTCGCGTTTTACATCCGATTTTCGTGAAGTTCGTGTTGAAATGATCGTAGCAGTGCGTAGTACCTTTTTACAAACCTTTTACTTCTGTTTACTGTTGCTGGTGTACTGTTCTTAATAGTATCCTTGTTTGCTTTGTATGTATGCAATTGGAATGTATGTTGTTGCAATGGTGTGATCGAGTTCAGACGGTGAGGAGTTTGGTTGTGATCAGGAGTTCTTTGACCAGCAGCAGGACCAGCAGGAGTTTGAGAATCAAGGCAAGTATAGCATGGGACCTACCTTGTTATCCTATTCACCATAATCATGATTTCATATGCATGTGTTTAATTTGATACCCGTAGTATATTTCCATAGTATTGAAATCTTTTACCTTGTGTCCTATGGGTTATGCATATGGGTAGATGGCTAGTGCAAATATATGAAGTGATACATGATCCCTGCCAAGTGTTATAATGGTTTGAATGTGTTGGTGAACCTGTTTATGACAATTGGAACAATAACCTTTTATAACAACTCACTATTGGCAAAAGCTGGGACTGACAATGCAACCGTGAGAGCTACATGGCTCTAGCTTTAACTCAGTAATGGGCTCTTTTCTAGCTCGTTAGCGGTTACCCGAAAGGGCGCATTAGGCTCTTGCCGAGCTGGTTATAGTGCGGCCTCTGTCCGGGTTTGAGCGTAGGCTGCGGTCTTTATGCTACTCGGAAGGGGGGCTCTATCGCCCCTTGCCAATCCTAGCGGCCTAATCTTGTTAGACGAGGTACTATGAAAGGTTTCATAGTGAACCCCTCCCACTCACCTTGGCAGTGTTTATGGGAGTAATTAACCCGGGCATTCGGGGCATTACGACTCACGGGTAACGATGCACAACCTCTGCAGAGTGTTAAAAACTGATATATCAGCCGTGCTCACGGTTACGAGCGGCCTGGAAAACTGACGGTTTAATTATAATTAACTTGACCAATCTTTATGTTCCTATTGCCACTGTAATGATGATGTTTATGTTCTTCTTAATCTTGGAAATGATGTAAATGGGATCATTTGGGGCTTAAGCATAACTTGATGTTACTTAATAATAAAGCTTTGACAAAATAAAAATGCTAAACGCAGTAAGCCAGTGTCAACCTTTTTGAGCTTCATAACCCCATGTTAGCTTGCTGAGTACGAAGAGTACTTACACTTGTTTTACTTTTCAATCAATTGGATAAAAATCCCAGATGGGTAACAGAAGCAGGAGGCTATGAGGACTATCCTGAAGATTTCTAGGCTTGGTCAACTAGTTGACCTTCCCTATGAGATGGAGTTCCATGAGAGTTAGATGTATCTTCCGTTGTTTTATTTATTTATGTAATGGATCTATGTACGCTATGTATTAAACTCTGTGATGGTACTGTGTAATTTGTGGACTTATGTGTGGATTGCTTCTTGGGCACACATAATGTGATGCATCCTATTTCGTCCTTGAAATTGGGTGTGACAAATTGATATCAAAGCCAGGTTGACTGTATGACGCAAACCTAGGTAGAAATGGTCGTTTTAGGTTCCTTTGCTTCTCATTTATTGCTTACTATCTTGCTCTTGTCATTTATAAAATTATTTATGCTTCTATGTCTTTATTCTATTACTTAAAATGTTGTTCTAATTAAGTTTAAACAAAATTCTGTAGATTCTGCCTGTTACGAGGTCTCGCCGCTTGAGTACCAGGAGCTACATGTCCCAGTTCACGCCTCAGACGTCCCAGCCAGTGGTTGACATCTCAGATGATGAGATGATGTCCGAGTCTGAGGAGGATCCTGAGGAGGAGCAAGTGTTGGTGGAGGATGTCACCACTGAAGATGAACAAGAGTGGATGGATGTGAACCATGCACCACCAGTTCATGCACCAGCCCCTACACCAGTTGCTTCTCCAGTACCTGCACCAGCTCCTGCACCGACCCCTCTGCCATCACCGACCCCTGCACCAGTTCACTCACCAGCACCTGTTTCAGCCACGCCACCAGCTCCCACTCCCTCCTTGGGTGGACCAGAGGAGGAACAGCCTGGGTGGACAGAGGAGCAATTCTGCAAGTACTCTCCTCCTGCGGCGTACTATCACAACCTGTTGCTAAAGGTGTTGGAGGACTACAATTCGGATATGGACACCACAGTGAGATACTTGGTTTCTGAGTTTTCTCACCCTTATGAAGCCAGCTATTGGAAGGCACAGGTGATTGTCTCAGTGTGGAATGCAGCCCATGACAGTCAGGTGGAGACTGTCCACAACCACATAGCCAAGAGGGCTCAGGACAGGGACAACATGGAGGATGCAGCTCAGCAGGCTTACATCTACTATCATGGTCGGTGTTATACGGCTATGCTAGATGATGCCTACAGGTTTCTGCCATGCTATGACACAAGGTTTGACACTTGGTCTATCCAGAATCCACATGATCCTGGCTCTACCCTGGACATCATTGTCAGATAGGTCAATGCCCTCCAAGGGGCGAATGAGAGTTTGCAGGAGGAGCTGCGTGATGAGCAGCAGTCTGTAGCTTGCTTTTAGAAGATGGTGGATGAGTTGAGGGCCCAGCTGAACATGCCCCCAATGTTTGAGAAGAAGCCACCTAACCACATCATGACCGATGAAGCACCTTAGAAGATGAAGCCTTTCCCTCTTAGTAATAAAGCGTAGTAGTGCGAGTCTGTTTTAGTCTTTTGTGATTTTTGAACTTAATGTCTTTATGTTTATGATTATGAACTTGGTTGATTTGGATCTTTGCTTGTTTGTTAGTGTGGGAAATTGTGGGTCTGTCCACAAGTCTCACAAGTTGGATCATTAAGTTTAATGTTTAATAATATCAGTGGGTTGATCTTGTCATATATCTGTTGTGCTGTTTTTCTAGAGCAGTATCTATTCTTTGCGGTATATCTCTAGATCCGTAAATGCTTTGTTGATGAAAATTTCACACCAGAAGCCAGACTTCTGTATCTTTCCAACGCCGCCTGAACCAACCTCATATCTGTTCTGAGCTAAGATATATTGTTTCTGCAAGTTGGTCTTACTGCGCAGTCTGTGAACCTGAACAGATCTGTTTGTTTCGAGTTTTTGACTAATTTAGCTACAGAATCTGAAAATCAAATGAACACGAAAGTTGTAGAGGACCTTCTGATCTTTTCAGCCATATAAGCTATATCTTTGTTTGAGTTCCAGAACTCGAGATATGAGCTTTTTACTGCAATGTTGTTGTAGCAACATGTCCAGCAAAGTTCAGTTTTGTTCTATATATGACACAAACATGTTATAAGTAATACAATCTTTCCTAAACCTTACATCTTTGCTGAATAACAGATGGACGGCAGAGGTGCCAGAGTTCGTGGTCGTGGACGTGGCCGTGGACGTGGAGCTCCTGTCAGCCCGCCACCACCACCGCCTACTATGTCAGTGGAACAACTGATGGGCATGCAGGCACAACTGAAGCAGACTATGATGCAGCGCTTGGACAATGAGCATGCAGGAGTGCCACCTCCAGTCTAAGTTAGGGACAAAAGAGGAGAGTTCATGAAGGGACGACCTCCCGTCTTCACCCACGTATCTGACCCTTTGGATGCAGATGATTGGCTATGTGCCGTAGAGATGCAGTTGAACATAGCGCAATGCAATGACATGGAAAAGGTGTTGTATGCTTCAGGGCAACTGCAAGGGGCAGCCCAAGATTGATGGGAGTCTTTCCAGTATGGACGTCCTAATGATGCTCCTGATGTCAGTTGGTAGGAGTTTAGAGAGAACTTCAGGGCATATCATATCCCTGAAGGTATGATTGAATTGAAGCAAGAAGAGTTCAGATCTCTCAAGCAAGGCTCGATGACAGTGGCTGAGTACCGTGACAAGTTTGCTCAGTTATGACGCTATGCTCCCCATGAAGCAGTTGTGGATAGTGAGAAGCAGCGCAGGTTCCTGAAAGGACTGTATGATGGTCTTCAGCTCCAGCTCATGTCAAATGAGTACCCCAACTATCAGGCATTGGTGAACCGCGCTATTGTGATTGACAATAAGCGCTGGGAAATGGAAGCTAAGAAGAGGAAGCTACAGGGTCAGGCTTCGGGCAGCAACACTCGCCCTCGGCCCTATCCGCAGCAGAGTTTCCAGCAGAGAAACCAAGGACAGTCTAACCAGTGGAACAGAGGTCAGTTTCCTCAGTGCAACCAGTTCCAACAACGCCCTCAAGGTCAGCAGCAGTATGGAGGCCAGCGCCCACCTCAGCAGGCCTCTAACCAAGCTCAGCGCCAAGTGAACTCAAATGCTTCAGCAGTGAAGAACAACAACCCCAACAACAACAACAACAATAACAACAAGTGTTTCCGTTGTGGGAAAGAAGGGCATATGTCTTACAATTGCCCTGAGAAGCAGAACCAGCAGGCACCCCAGAATCAGAACAACCAGCAGAAAGGAAGATACCAACCACCCCCAAACACTGGAAGAGTGAACCCTGTGTCCGTTGAAACCACTTAGGAGGCACCTGAGGTCATGATGGGTACGTTTAATGTCAACTCATTCCCCGCTACCGTACTCTTTGATTTTGGTGCTTCGCATTCTTTCATATCTGAGGCTTTTGTTAGAATGCATAGTATATCTTTACATGCCATGAAAAACCGTATGCAAGTAAATTCACCGGGTGGTAGCATACCAGCTTCTGTTTGGAGTCCTTCCACTAGACTTACCCTAAGGGGGGTAGACTTTGAAGTGAGTCCAGTTGTGATACCAACAGCTGGAATAGATCATATTGTGGGAATGGATTGGATGAAACAACACCGAGCTATGATTCAGTGTCAGGAGAGATCTGTTGTTGTGACATCACCTAATGGGGGTAGGATGTGTGTTGAGGTAGAAATGCAAGCACCACCAAAAGCCACTTTGAACCAGTTATCTGAAGAAACTTTTGATGAGGAACAAGTGGTAGAGGAATTTTCGGATGTGTTCCCCGATGAGTTGCCAGGTATGCCACCTGATCGTGATGTTGAGTTTCTTATTGAACTTTTACCTGGTACTGCACCCATAGCTAAAAGACCATATAGAATGGGAGTAAAAGAATTAGAAGAACTTAAGAAACAAATTAGTGAATTGCAAGAAAAGGGTTTTATCCGCCCTAGTTCTTCACCTTGGGGAGCACCAGTTATATTTGTGGATAAGAAAGATGGTACTAGGAGAATGTGTGGATTATCGGTCTCTTAATGAAGTTACCATCAAGAATAAGTACCCCTTGCCTAGAATAGATGACTTGTTTGACCAGTTGAAAGGTGCTTGTGTGTTCTCTAAAATTGATCTCTGCTCTGGATACCACCAATTAAAAATCCGAGCAGCAGACATACCTAAGATAGCCTTTACTACAAGATATGGGCTATATGAGTATACAGTCATGTCCTTTGGGTTGACTAATGCACCTGCGTACTTTATGTACATGATGAACAAGGTGTTCATGGAGTTTTTGGATAAGTTTGTGGTCGTGTTCATAGACGACATTCTAGTTTTCTCTAAAACTAAAGAGGAACATGCTGAGCATCTGAGAATGGTCTTGCAAAAGCTCAGAGAAAATCAGCTCTATGCAAAGAGAAGCAAATGTGAGTTTTGGTTGAGAGAAGTGTCTTTCTTGGGTCACGTAGTCTCTAATGGAGGTATAGCAGTAGACCCAAGTAAGGTACGAGATGTTCTAAACTGGAACCCTCCAACCAATGTGACCAAAATCCGTAGTTTCCTGGGTTTAGCAGGATACTATAGGAGGTTCATTGAAGGGTTTTCAAAACTAGCTAAACCAATGACAGCCCTGCTAGAGAAAAGTGCCAAGTTTGTGTGGTCTGACAAATGTCAAACGAACTTTGAAGAGTTGAAGAAAAGGTTGACCATAGCCCCAGTACTCACACTATCAGATCTGAACAAGAGTTTCTCAATCTACTGTGATGCCTCTTGTCTAGGCCTTGGATGTGTGCTTATGCAAGAAGGGAAAGTTGTGGCATATGCATCCAGGCAGTTGAGGAAGCATGAGCTGAATTATCCTACTCATGACTTAAAATTGGCAACAGTAGTACATGCTCTAAAGATATGGAGACATTATCTAATAGGGCATAAGTGTGATATCTATACAGATCATAAGAGTTTGAAATATATTTTCACTCAGTCAGATCTGAATCTGAGACAACGTCGCTGGTTAGAGCTGATCAAAGATTATGAGTTGGAAGTACATTATGATCCAGGTAAGGCAAATGTAGTGGCTGATGCACTTAACAGGAAGAGTTATGCTAATGTATTAAGAATGAAGCTTATGCCTGCCGAGTTGCGTGCTGATGTGGAATATCTTAACTTGGGATTTACCATTAATACCATGGAGATGACCATAGAACCCACTCTAGAACAAGAGATACATAAATGTCAGTTGGAAGATCAGAAACTGAAAGATATTGCGGAGAATATAGTGCTAGGGAAAGCACCAGGTTTCAGGATGGATGATGATGATACGTTGTGGTTTGGAAAGAGAATGTGTGTTCCCGAAGTAAAGTCTATTTGTGATGCCATACTTCGAAAAGCACATGATTCTACTTACTCTATACATCTTGGAAGTACCAAGATGTACCTAGACCTAAAAGAGAAGTATTGGTGGTATGGATTAAAAAGGGATGTAGCAGAATATGTAGCCTTATGTGACACGTGTCAAAGAGGGAAGGCAGAACACCAAAGACCTGCCGGTTTACTTCAGCCAATGAAAATACCTGAGTGGAAATGGGAAGAAGTAGGAATGGACTTTATTATCGGTTTGCCACGTACACAGAGAGGATATGACTCGATCTGGGTAATCGTGGACCGCTTGACTAAAGTTGCTCACTTCCTACCAGTGAAGACTAACTACTCAGGCGCAAGACTAGCGGAGCTATATATGGAAAGGATAGTATGCTTACATGGAGTCCATAAGAAGATTGTATCTGATAGAGGTACTCAATTCACATCACAGTTCTGGCAGAAATTACATGAATCTTTGGGAACAAAATTGACTTTCAGTACAGCATATCATCCACAGACTGATGGACAAACAGAAAGGACAAACCAAATATTGGAAGATATGTTGAGAGCATGTGCATTACAACATGGTGCCAGTTGGGATAAGAGTTTGCCCTATGCTGAATTTTCTTACAACAACAGTTATCAGAATAGTCTAAAAATGGCACCAAATGAGGCTCTGTATGGGCGTAAGTGCAGAACTCCTTTATTCTGGAACCAAACCGGAGAGACTCAGGTGTTTGGACCGGATGTTCTTCGAGATGCAGAAGAGCAAGTAAGAAAAATAAGAGATAACTTAAGAGTTGCACAATCCCGCCAAAAGAGCTACGCAGACACCCGCGGGAGGGGTTTGTCATTCGAGATTGGAGATTATGTGTATTTGAAAGTGTCTCCAATGAGAAGTGTAAAGAGGTTCAATATGAAAGGGAAGTTAGCTCCAAGATTTGTTGGACCTTTCAAAATTCTCGAGAAACGTGGAGAGGTAGCTTATCAGTTAGAGTTACCTGAAAATTTATCTGGAGTACATGATGTTTTTCATGTGTCTCAGTTGAAGAAGTGCTTAAGGGTACCTAAGGAGCAGATACCTCTAGAAGAGCTTTCTATAAAGGAAGATCTCACATATGAAGAGTACCCGATAAGGATCTTAGAAACAGCAGAAAGGTTTACCAGGAGCCGTGTTATAAAGATGTGCAAGGTTCAGTGGAACCGGTACATTGAAGACGAGGCTACTTGGGAAAGAGAAGATGGTCTGAGAAAGTCTTACCCTCAGCTGTTCGAGTAAGTTTGTCTGAATCTCGAGGACGAGATTCCTTTTAAGGGGGGTAGAATTGTAACACCCAAAAATTTGCTTGTATTTGAAATAGCTAAAAATGATTTAATAAAGAATTATGTGAGCATTGAATTTAGATGAAAAAAAATATATAATTTTTATGGAATTAAAATTAATCCTAGTTTAGTAACATGTTGATGCATACATGCTGCTGCACTTTTTATTTTGTGATGTCAGTGTTTGCAAAACAAATTTCAAACCAATTCAAAAATTTCAATTGGAAAAAGGTTTTGAAAATTAAAAAGAAAAAAAAACAAAAGAAAAGAAAAACTCTCTCTCCCTCCTTTCAGCCGAACTCCATTTCTCACCCTCTTTTCCTTCTGCTGCCGGCCCGCTCGTTTCCCTTCACCCGCAAGGCCCAGCAAAGCGCAAGGCCCAGCAGGCCTCCCAACCGTTCCCCTCTCTCCCCCTCACTGCCGACCGGGCCCCGCCCGTCAGCTCTCTCCCCAACCTCCCTCTGCTCCCTCGCGCGGACGCACTGACGCGCCGCAAGCGGCAACCGCTCGCACGAACTCCGCTCCCACTCCGCTCGACTCGCCCACGACGCCGCAACCGACCCCGCACACTCCGCACCTCCCCCTCCCGTTCCATAAAGAGGAGCGCAGCCCCTGTCTCCCCTTTTCGCTCTTCTTCAATCGCCGCACGCATGAGCTTTGCCACCGTCGCCATCTGGAACCGCCGTAGCACAGTGCCGACGCCGAAGGGAAACACCACCGGACTCGCCCCGCCGTGGTGAGCTTGGTCACCCTTCTTTCTTGTCCCTCTCTTCGGTTCGGATTCTCATCTTCTCGCGGTCCCGTGGAGTCGTGACGTCGCCGAACACGAACGCCGCCATCCGCCATAAACGCGACGTCACGGTCCTCGATCCGCCTCCGTCTGTGGTTTTGCTTCGGTGAGTCTCGTTCCGAATCCGTGCCCTTTCGACAAACATCATCTGCCTAATCCCGCCCCTGTTTCCTCGCCGGTGGCCGCAGAACAGAGGAGGCGAAGCTCTCCGTCCGCCGTGCATGCTCGACGCCGACCGCTGGCCCAGTGAAGTCTCCGGCCTCCAATCTGCCTCGGTGAGCCTCGCAATCCCTCCCTTTTACTTCCCATGCTCCCAATTTTGGCTAATTGGTGGCCAAATGAGCCTCCCCGCGAGCACCGTACGCCAACAACAGTGGCGTTCGTGGCGCTTGTCTTTCTTCCCCTCTCTGCATTCAATTAGCGCCACTGCAGAGATCGCGTTGATCCCCTCTAACTCCCTCTGCCCTCGCCTAGTCGAACCATGGCCTCTAGGGCCTGATCCGTGCAAGCAGCGCGCCGCCGGCCATGGCGCGTCGTCGCGCCGCCTCTGCTCTCCTCGCTGAGTTCGTCCGAGTGCACCATCGCGCTCGCCTCGCTCTCCTCTTCCTCCCCATACTCTTGGATTTCGAAACCGTGGCCGAAATCGCCATGTTCGTGATCTCCAGCGACCTCCTCGTCGCCGGCAATGGAGGCGCCGCCGCGTCCATTGTCTTCTCCGGCCGGCTCTCTCTCTCTCCCTCCCATCTTCTAATCTCAGCCGTCCATCACGAGATCTGTGGCCAGAAATGGTTGATACCCCTTCGCGGGCCTTTTGTTAAAGAGACCCTGCTGTTTCTATAAATGAACCCGCAGTCCATGACTGTCTCCCAATTTCAGAAATCAAATAAATTCGTTTTTAATTCAAAATCAGTTCAAAGTAATTTCAGAATTGCCATCCTTTTGAAATGCTTATAAAAGTTGCGTTTTAACTCCGTTTTGAACGATTCGAATTGCGTAGATTCGTAATGAAATTCTATACATGTTAACCCCTCTGTTAATTCTGTTTGGAACTTTTAAATCTCCAGATTAAGTTTAATTAATGAAAATGCTTTTGAAGAACTAGTTTAATTCATATCTTTCGCGTTTTACATCCGATTTTCGTGAAGTTCGTGTTGAAATGATCGTAGCAGTGCGTAGTACCTTTTTACAAACCTTTTACTTCTGTTTACTGTTGCTGGTGTACTGTTCTAATAGTATCCTTGTTTGCTTTGTATGTATGCAATTGGAATGTATGTTGTTGCAATGGTGTGATCGAGTTCAGACGGTGAGGAGTTTGGTTGTGATCAGGAGTTCTTTGACCAGCAGCAGGACCAGCAGGAGTTTGAGAATCAAGGCAAGTATAGCATGAGACCTACCTTGTTATCCTATTCACCATAATCATGATTTCATACGCATGTGTTTAATTTGATACCCGTAGTATATTTCCATAGTATTGAAATCCTTTACCTTGTGTCCTATAGGTTATGCATATGGGTAGATGGCTAGTGCAAATATATGAAGTGATACATGATCCCTGCCAAGTGTTATAATGGTTTGAATGTGTTGGTGAACCTGTTTATGGCAATTGGAACAATAACCTTTTATAACAACTCACTATTGGCAAAAGCTGGGACTGACAGTGCAACCGTGAGAGCTACATGACTCTAGCTTTAACTCAGTAATGGGCTCTTTTCTAGCTCGTTAGCGGTTACCCGAAAGGGCGCATTAGGCTCTTGCCGAGCTGGTTATAGTGCGGCCTCTGTCCGAGTTTGAGCGTAGGCTGCGGTCTTTATGCTACTCGGAAGGGGGCTCTGTCGCCCCTTGCCAAGTATTTTTTGGCGCTACTGCTACTATAGCTGACGCGACCCTTTCTCTTTTTTTTTCCTTTTTTTGTTTGTTCATATTTTTTAATTTTCCTCCTTATTTTTTTATATATATAAGATAGTAGTATTTAACGAGAAATGAATCCTTGTTTAGTCGTGATGCGCATGCGTCACCATGCTACAGTTGATCATTGTAGCACTAGGGTCAGTACTGTTCACCCGAGAGTAAACAATATTTATCACTGGAACAAACACAGTAGCTGACGTGATTTTTTCGATTTCTTTTTCTTTTTCATTTTATTTTTTGGCGCTACTGCTACTATAGCTGACGTGACCTTTTTTTTTCTTTTTTTTGTTTGTTCATATTTTTAAATTTTCCTCCCTATTATATATATATATATATATATATATATATATATATATATATATATATATAAAAGATAGTAGTATTTAACGAGGAATGAATCTTTGTTCAGCTGTGATGCCCACGCGTCACCATGCTGCAGTTGATCATTGTAGCACTAGCGTCAGTACTGTTCACAGGAGAGTAAACGATATTTAACCCTGCAAACAAACACTGTAGTTGATGTGATTTTTTTTCTTTTTTCTTTTTATTTTTTCCTTTTCTTTATTTTTTTTGAAAGTTTTTATTTGTTCATATTTTTCCTTTCCCACATTTATCTAATTTTTTTTATTTTTTGTATGTTTTATTTTGTTCCCCTTTGAAATCTTTAGGTTTGTTTTCCATTGAAAAAATCTTGCCTTTTTGTTTTATTTACTTAATATTTTTGTACTGCTTTTATAAACTTTATTTGATTCATTAGTATATGATATCAGATATTTATATCTGACCCAATAACCGAGTGTATGAGAATCAATAAACACTATGGGCCTCTATATAGTGCAACCCAAAAATGTTTGTGCCTAACCCAACAATAATATCAGAGGGTCAAGAAACCCTATCAACCGCTACATAGACATATCCAAAAGAAAACGTTGTTCGTATGATATTTTAAATAAAATGACTATTAGCACTGTTCATGATGTTAATTGTTCATTATTTTCCCTTTTTCCCCTTTCCTGTTTTTCGTAGAGTTTTTTCTCCTTCCAAAAACCGGCGTGGTGGCAGTGCGCCCCTTTGTGCTAGTATCTATAGAATGAGAAGACAAATGTAGTGAGCACGTTGGAACTGGTATGGATAGCCATGTGTAAGATATATATTATTTACGTGTGTATGCATCAATGCACCATGATTATATATATCACCACTGCATGTAACGTGTGTATTTTCACTATACAAATCTAAAGATACCACTTTCACTTGTGCCGGGGCACACCCCCGTATAAACGCGGAGAGCAAGGCGTTTGGTTGGGCTGCTGCACTGTACGCGCCTCAGCGCCTGCATCTCTGCCGATGCAAAAATACCGTGGCATGGAGGCTCAGCCCAGTGCGATCTGCGCGCGTTTCCTCAACGAGATGGGACTGTAGCTGTGGGTACGGTGGTTGTGCTATTGCGACGACGACTACCGTTCGCCTCGCCTCTGCCTGCTGCAGTGCGTACATGGGCCGAGAAGGCCTGCTAGCTGTAGTAGTATAGGGCTCGGCTAACACAGCTATGCGTCTGTGGTCGGCCTATCACCAGTCCATTCGCATCGGCCACCGATGAGCAGGCACTTTATTTTCTTTTCCGAACTATTTTCTGCAACCAAAAATACTGCTCAATACAAGAAGACCTGCACGTATTTTAAATTTAAACCTTGTTATCTTTGAAAAACTATTCCATTTATATGGAAAGTTAACCTTTTGTTCCTATAAACCACATGCTATAAGAGAAATTACATGTCAAAATATATATGTCCTTAAAGACTACAGAAAGTCAAATTGCACCACATATTTTGAGACATGGAGTATTCATACGCTATATGTTCTACTTGTACATACGTATATGTTATTAACTGCAACTTCATCAATGTGAAATATGTGCCTGCCTAGTGCCTACCCAAATGTCACAAAATCATTACGGGTCCATATGACTTGCTGCATTTAGGTTGTCTTTCGCATGGCCCACGGCCACACGCAGCTCTGGCTCCGCATGCTAACTGTGTCACAGTACAAGCTGCCAACACCCTGAGAAGAGCCCAAGCGCTAGGAGGACCTGGAAGCCCAACACACATTACGGCGGCCCAGTATAGGAAAAAAAACACAAAAATATATAACATAAAATAGGTATACTATTAAAATATAACTAAAAATTAGTTAGTATCATAAATGTTATTATCTTATTATATAAATTAGTCAAACTTAGATTTTTTTAACTCTTTTTGGAATGATTTATAATTTAAGACGGAGAGAGTTGAATTTTAGCTAAAATTAATCATAGTTTTTGAGGGGGGTAATTTGCAATACCTAAGTAAGTAAAAATTACCTTGCCCTGGTTGTAATTAACTCAGAAAATGTTATCAATCTCAGTATTATAGACGGCACAACACTAAGTCAAATCACGATCTTTATGTTTGCAAACTTGTGGAAAAGAAATCCTAGATTTTGACTCATTTAGGACTTGTTTGGATGTAAATGTATCTATCTCAATCCACATATATAGGAGTGGAGTTTAATTTAATTTCCATCAAATCCACTCCAACACACGTGCATTATTGAGATAAATACTTGTACATCCAAATAAGACCTTAATGATCCGGTCATGGTTTTATAACATGAGAGGCCTAGTATACACTAGTACAAAGAAGCTCTAAGCCTGCGGTACGTATGAAAACTTATGAATACATATCATATATATGTTCAATACATAGTACGATGTTGTAAGTACATAACCACTTTCTTATTATATAGTGCCACAAGCAACCACCTAGATCGGTCCTCTGTGGATTCTACATGTACAAGTTCATGAGACAGATCGGACAATACAACATGAACACTTCTAAGATAATATAAGTAATAGTTATGATTTTAGTTCTCACATTGAAGTTACAAATGTATTATCAAGTGTATATATAGAATGTTTATAAACTTTCCTCGCAGAATGCTAATTTACAAAAGACAACGAACATGAGCGAACGTACTTTGTACGCCATAGTTGAGGACTTGTGCTCATTCATCTTGAGAGAAGTCATTCCTCCCAATGAGAATTATCACCACAAGTCGGGCCATCTTAAGTACCCCGAAGTACAGAGTGCTCACAGACATCAGTGGTTTGCAACTTAGTCAAGATGGTTATTAGAGCCCTAGTGAAAACTTTGATGTATATATATATATATATATATATATATATATATATATATATATATATATATATATATATAGTGTTTGTGAGCACTAGAGCACTAGTGAAAACTTTGATGTAAATACATTTACTTTATGTTTGTGAGCATGAAACTTTGATGTAAATAAGTGTGACTTTATGTTTATGAGCATGAAATAACTTGTATGAAATAATTAAATATTATATGGGTATAATTGAACAACATCCAATGAGTTTAGGGTTAAATTTGGGTCTGGTTTAAAAATTGAAAAAGGGGGGGCTATTTCCACAGGCAACTGACTTAAACAAACCGCCTGTGGAATTGGATTTACACAGGCGGTTCCTTTAAGTCACCCACCTATGGAAATAAAAACGGTCCTCTTTTGGGAACCGCCCGTGGAAATCGATTTCCACAGGTGGTTCTAAAAAATCTTGTGATCCTATTTCTACAGGCCTCCGGCGCAGGTGATTACGAAAAACGTTTGTACAAATAGGTTTTCAACCACCGCTATAGTACCTCTGTGTACTTAGTGATATGATATTCCTTATATTCAACTAGACATAGAGTGAGCAATACTAATAATGTCCTTTGGTTCAGAAAAACAATACAATAATACTGTCTTTGCAACGACTAACACGCGAAAATACTAGCACGGCTCAATTTTCTCTAGCTGAAATATATTGGAGTGAAGAATTAAGAATAATCATACAGTAAAACCGTAACCTTTTACGATAAAATTTTCCTTCACTCTTACCGTAATGAACGGCTCAATTGCTCGGCTTTTGTCAGTTGGATCGGTAACACACAAAGAAAGGAACGCAGGCAGGCAAGAAAGATGGTGAAAGGAAAGGGCAGGAGAAGAAAGGAGCTAGGCAAAAGTTGGCAAAAGACGAAAGAGAAAATAAAGCGATCACCGTACCATCATCATCGTGTTCTCTCTCGTACGCATGTCACCTCGCTCGTGACTAGCCTCGCTATTCCCTATATATAGCTTAAAGCAGCCGATCGATAAGCGACTAATCCTTTTTTCAGCTACAAATTAATTATCTCCAAACTTTAACGAGAGTTCTCAACTTGGTTCTGATGTGTCTATAAAATGCATCATAGCGAAAGATCTCGCATAATCGTCGTCGTTATCAGGGCGTGATTATTAGGGGCACCTGTGTTGTAATAATGGATTACTAGTAACTAGGCGTACCTTGTAATGATTCAGTCAGAATTGTGAGCACGACTGTAGGGTTTAGGTGCCCCGAAGATATAGCATACTACATCTCACTGTATTCATTCATGTTGCACCCCAAAAATTAAAAAGGAAAGCACTTGTTCATGGGAAAAAAACTAACTATCTCGTTCAAAATGAACACTAGTCACTAGTACAACAGAGCCCACTACTGACGGTCCAAAGCCATTTCTACTGAGGTTTTGCACCACCGTTAATGTGAAAGCTAGTGGAAGTAATAACTATTATAGATTGTTAGTTAAGATGCACTAGTGTTAACAAATGTACATTAATGATTTCTTTAATTAAGACAACCATCATTTACACTTGTGGTTCTTTAGGTAAACCGTGAGCGTAAATGACGGTTGTCCTAAAGAAACCGTCTCTAAAGATGTTTTCTAAAAGTAGTTAAAAATTCTAAATTTGGCACATATATTTCCTGCCATTGAATTGTTTTTATTTTTAAAAATTGAAACTAACCCAAATGTAAATCATAGGCAATAATATTTCTATGCTAATAAAAACCATTATTTATTTCAGTCTACCATAGTCATCACACCCAAGTGTATATATAACAAAGTTTTCTACTCATAGTTAGTTCCCATGACTCTCTAATAATCATCTTTGATAAGCTCTAGTCTGGAAATATCTATGAGATCTCGGTACTATGGCTTAGCTAAGCTAACCCCGACTCCGGAGATGCTTCCCATCTTTGTGAATCTTTTCTTTCATGATGTACCGGCTCATGTCCTCACAAATGTTCATGAGCTCTACATCCGTGACTTGTGAGGCGAATTATCCATTGGACAACACTTGTATACCTGAAAAAAAATAAAGATCATAAATTTAGAGCATGTCTAACAATTTGGAAAAATTGACTTGTCAAATCTTATGATTTAGAAAGTTGCAAATTAATTTAGCATGTGAAAAAAAATGCTCTCTCCAACAATTTGCTATTTCAACTTACCAAACTTAAAAAAAAAACCCATCGGAAATCTTATCGCGCGCCTGTCCGCGGATGTCCGCGGCGGCACCATCCACGGCGCCGTCCCCGAGCGCGGGGTCCTCGGCCGGGAGCACCGCCGCGAGCGTGTCGAGGGCGAGCGCCGCCACCGAATCACAAGGCCATGGACTGAAACCAGTGCTATGCCGATCTCACTGACCCACATCGATCTCTGCTCTTTTCTAGAGCTGGCCGGCCTCATCGAGGCGGTGCTTGTGCAAGAGCACGAGAAAAGGCTCAAAGAGCCAGGCGCCCAACTCCATTGCCGGAGTAGGTGTAACCGCACCGGTATTCATCGAGCTTGAAGGCGGCGAGAACTTGTACCTGCAGCAATCGGCACATGGCTGATGTGCTATATATGTGATCTGTGTAAGCCTCGGCAACGTGTATGTGGGGTAGAAAATGTGCCAGAGGTAGGAGAAGGAAGTTCAGGCTAGCATGGCGTGCAGGGCAGCGGCGCCATGGAGATGAATGTGGCATGCTTGCGCGGCGGCCGTGTGCGTGGGCTCCAACATGGTCTGTTGGGTGGAAGATAGAAGAAGCCTCGTCGCAGCAGCCCGGCGGCTCTGCCGGTGTGCCCAGCGCCACGGGCGGAGGAGCAGCGCCACGGGTGGCGGAGCCGGCGGCATCGCTGGAGACGGAGAGGGGAAAAAATCGCGCGGAAGAGCGGCGAGCGAAAAAAATCATGATAGCAACCGAGCCGCGCTGTCACACTCAGTTTTAAAGACAAAACGGGATGCATAAATCTTATGTGTGCCCAGGGATCAGTCACACACATAAGCCAACAAATTATCAAAAAATGTACCATCACCGGTGTTTATTACATAACGAATAAGTATCTAATTATAGTCTATTACATAACAGCGGAAATAAAAGATAACTCTCGTGAAGCTCCATCGCACAGGGACGTCAACTGGTTGACCCTAAACCTAGTAGTTCTTTAGATACTCCTCATAACTCTGATAGTCTGGTACCCATCCGGGATTTTTATCCAAATATAAAAATAAACAAGCGTAAGTACTTCTAGTACTCAACAAGTATATATGGGGTTCATGAGACTCAAAAAGTATGACACGGTTTACTACGGTAAGCATTTTAATTTGTAACAAAACTTTACAATTAATGAATTAAAGGTTATGCTTAAGTCCCCAAATTAAAATGCATGGTTATATAAACAAATGAATAAATAACATAACATCATGATAAAGTGATTCATAAAAGTAAACAACAAGTAAACAAGGTTTCTGTGAGTTTTCCGGGCCGCTCGTGTCCGTGAGCACGACTGATATATCAGTTTTTAACACTCTGTAGAGGTTGTACACTTTACCCATGAGTCGTGTTACCCATATGCTCGGGTTTATAACTCCCAAAACATTGCCGAGGTGAGCGGGCAGGGTACACTATGAAGTCTTTCAAAGGGGCTCGGTGACATACAACAGACAGTACGGATCTACGGGCAAGGGGTATACGGGAGCCCCTCGATGGTACACACGCGCAGCGGTAGCCACTCCGGCTGCAACCCGCAACCGCTCGGCAATGACAACTTTCGTGAACTGCCACATGCGAGAGAGTGACCCTATTACTAAACTAAAGCCAGAGCCATGTAGCTCTCATGGTTGTACTGTATGTCGCAGCTTTTGCTGACAGATAGGATCCTAAATCCATGTTGCTAAAAAGTCAAGTTTTACTTTACCATTTCATGGAGTCATTAATCAAGATTAAAGATGTTGCTTATTTAATGGAGCACTAGCAATAACTACCCAGATGCAATGATAACCCATAGGATTCCAAGGTTCAAGGTAACAAAACTAGGTAAGTCGTAAGGTAACAAGATTAGACACATGCATATGATTTGATTTAAGAATATCATGAATAGGAAATCAAGAAAGATCCCATATAATACTTGCCTTGCTCAAAAGGTTCCTGTGGCTCCTGCTCAAAGAAAACCTCCTGGTCACCCACGTACTGCTCACCGTCTATACTCGATCACCACATCAACATGCAATCATACCGAAACATCACATGCAAGCAAACAAAGGCTATAGATTAGAACAGTACACCAACCATAATAAAACAAGATTAAGATTTTATAAAACTAATCTACGTCTCACTACGATCACATAGACGTTCGAAACACGAAAAACGGAGCTATAGCGAAGAAGATATGAACTAATCAAGTTTCATAAATTAAACCAGAGATTAAAAGAGATTAAGTGATTAGTTGTTTTTAAAAATTGTCTAACATGAACTAAGAACTAACTAACACGTAGATTACGTCGATACGAATCTAACGCAATTTGAATGGATGAAAACGGAGTTAAAATGAGCATTTTAGAAACATTTGAAAAGGAGTGACAATTCTGTAAGTAGGGTTTTCTATTTATTTTCGAATTAAAACAAAACCAAAAAGGAATACGCTTTGCAGCAGAGAAAACGGAGTCTCGGAATACGCCAAGGGACGACGGGTTATGACTTGAAAAGGGGTGGGGTTCTTTCTGCAAAACAGCCGGCCGAAAGGGTATCGGCCTCTGTGATCCACCCGATCCAGACTGAATGGCCGAGATTAGAACAGGGGGGAAGAGAGGTGGCGCGCGGCGGCCGGAGGCAAGACAGACGGCGGTGCCATGGCCGGACAGCGGCGGCGCAACGCAATCCGACGTTGCGGTGCACTAAACTCGACGCGGATTGGACCAGGAGAGAGAGGGAGAGATGGCGAGCACGATAGGGCAATCGGTTGAACCGATTCGACGATGCACGCGGCGGTGCTCGCAGAGCAGCGGCTCGGCAACGCCGGTGCACGACGGACGGACGAACAGAGGAAGAAAAGAGGGAGAGCGAGCTCTTGGGGGCTCTCTTACCACCACGCGAAGCTCGGGGATCGGAAAGGCGGAGCGGAGAAGCTCGGCACGCACAGAACGACGGCGGCGGCTCTGTACTAAGCGGGCGGCGGCGGCTATGTCTCTAGGGTGCTCCGAGAGGGCGATGTGAGGGCGGTAGGGTGCGGGGGTTCGGCTTAAATAGCCCGGAGGCGCAACAGCGAAGGAAGGGGGAGATCCTGCTCGGATTCGCGATCGGCAGTGAAGGGAAGGCGCCGTCGCGCGGGAAGGAAAGGGAGGGAGGAGGAAGAAAGGAAAGGTGGGGTGTGCGGCGCTCGGCTGAACTAGCCACGGAGCTGTGTCGGCGAAGGAAAAGGGGATCAATCCGAGCTCCAATCGCGCACGGCGAGGGGGATCCGTCGGCGTGGGAGAAAGGAAAGGAGAGGGAGGAAGAAGAAGGAAGGTGGGGCGTGCGGCTGCCAGGTGGATCCCACCTGTCGGGGGCAGAGCTAAGCTGCAGCGTGTCGGCCAGCGCGGGTGGGCCGGCCTGCTGGGCCGGGGCAGAGCCCATGCGGGGAGGAGGGAGCTGGGCTGGGGGAAAGAGGCCTTAGGGCCAGAAGGAGAAAGAGAGGGAGAGAGAAATGAAAAAGCTTTTCTTTTATTTCTGAAATTTCAAAAATCAAAATTCAAAGCACTCTTGAATTCAAATTTGAATTTTGAAAATGCCAAGCAGTACAAAACTCTATGCACCAGCATGAATGCAACAAAAATATTTCTACCATTATGGTGACTTTTATTTTGTGAAAACTCAATTAGTTTTCCTATGTTTAAATGACCACAAAAATGCATTTACCCAATTTTTAATCTACTTTAAAGAATGCAAATTTTTAGGGTGTTACACGCGCATGTATTCTTCCATGCGCGGCACCCATAAATAGCAACTTCGGATAATACAAAGCTAGTTTAAGGAGTTGTTGGAGAAGGAAATTTGTGATTTTGCCAAACTTATAAGAATACCAAGGTGTTTTTCCATGTTGTTAGAGATGCTCAACATGGAGAGGACATCAGCAATGATAAAACATCACATATGACTATTAGTTACTTTAGGGTTGTTAGTGTATCTCCGATTTTCTCAGAGAAACTAATGCCATCAATAGCTAGTCCAACAGTCACAAGGCCGCTAACATTATGATGGTAAGGAAACTGCATGCAGCAGGTCATCCAGTGAAGCTAGAAAAATTCCAAATAGCTTGTGTAGCTACTTAAGATAGATGAGCGATATATGTGGGGTTTCCAAAGCTTACCTAAATGTGTTGTAGTACCTTGAGACTGCTAGAAGCTAGGGCAAGTGATTCTAAACTCTATTGAACCATCAAGTTCATATTGATCAAATCAAAGGTATAGGGCTAGACTTATTATTCATCTTTGTGAATGTTACGTTAGTCCTTGTAACTTGAGAGATTGAGTGTTTGGCTTAATGTACAATCTTGGTGGTGTCGGAACATTTAAAGTCTTTATGAATCTCTAGCAATGTGATGTAGACCCTCTAAGTTTGATGTAGAGCTAGTGATGGTGACTTGTGTAAAGAGCATGGAGACTTCCTTGTTGGATATTAAAGATAGCCTACGTGAACAGGAGAGTCAGTGGCATATGGTGAAAACCACTTCTTTTGGTTGGTGGTGGCATTTATGAGACTAATCTAACACTATGATCAGAGTAAGGCTTGGTGACCAAGTGAAAGTTCCTTGTTTGGTTTGGTAATTAAATGACAATTTAGGTGGACTAATATGTGTTTATATGAGAATACACAAAATATTAGTCAATAGGAACTTTTTTTATGAATGAGCTCATTGCATATGAGACATGACATTGAATCATATGGCTAGGTGGAGAAGATCAAGACAAGACTCGGCTTGATGGATTGGTTGCAAGCATGATGGGTAAGTCAGAGGCTTTGAAGCATATGGTAGTGTGGCTGGAGCCTTGAGCAATGACTTGGCGTCAGTGGACAAGGGCAACAATGAAGAACATGTAAATTCAATATCAATGAACTAATAAGGTCACATGATGATACAAAGTGGATCATATTATTTGAGATAGCGTTGGTGCATGCGTTGCATCAACATTGGAGGAGATGCACAAGACAAAGGTATCACTTGTAGGGCATTTCATTTCACTAGTCAAAGGTGTTGATAGATGTTGTGATATTATTGCATATCTTTTCAAATTATGAATTCAACATATTTCAAGGCATGAGAATGGTAAGGCTACCATATTTACTCAATAAGCATATGGCTAATTTTCATATCAAAGAGGAGCCCAAGTGATGCCCAATCAATGGCCGATATACTCATATTGCCCTTACAATAACATGACCAATGTATATGTTGTCCTTAGATGCTAAGTAGCTGATGAATTGGACAACGTTGCTATTTAGTGCTTTCATTCATGTTTTCAGGTTTGCATAAACCTCACCTAAAAACAAGGGGGCATATGTTGAGTCCAGACCAATTTTAAGAGACCGATAATTATCTTTGAACCTATCTAAGGAAAACTATATAAAGCAACATTATAATAGTATCACACAAGTTTTTCAATAGGATAAGATCACTACTCCCTATAAATAAGGATACATGTCCGATTGAGTTATCCAACACAAAAACATTTAAAATAATTTTAATACCCTTTTTCTTTAATCCTTCTTCTAACCTTATGTTGTTGTTCATCTCCTGATCTGACAACGTCCAAGGATGGCGCCCTAGACATGCTAGCTGGGAAACCCGTCGATCTCCTGCCCAATGAGAGTCCCTCCAGGATGAGAGCTTCAACGACGTAAACTAGTCGTTCTTCGTCATGCACGTATGATTGGTTATCTTTTGGTGGTTTGCTCACAAACCTCTCTGTTCTACATCACGTAAGTGCGCTTCTTGCTTCATCATTTAGTCTGTAGTGACCCAGACGATCTATAGCCCTAATTGGTGTGTGACCATCTTCAACACTACGTTTTTGTGGTAATATTGCTCCTTTAATCGTAAGGGGATATTGTACTAGCTTATTGTATTTAAGCCTAGCTAGTGATTGGAAATTAACGATATACAATTTTTTTATGCGAATAGACACTAGTGGTATGTGTAAATATAAGATTAGGGTCTGAGGATATGTAATCCTTTAAAATTTGGAAAATACTTTGAATGTCTAGATTCCTCATTTGATGAGAACATAGGGATTAACACTTAGACCCTATATATGCCAATGAATGACCGCACGTCAACTACCTAGCTGGCTACATCTGGTGGACTACATGTGGATGCATGCTTCAGGTGTGTACCGATTATCAGGTCATTCCCACTACCGTTGATGGACACGATGCAAACCGATCCACACACCAGAAGAGTCACAATTGCGCTGAGTGTTGGCCGTGGATCTTCCGAACCAATCGATATGCATGATTGCTCGCTCGATGCCTCCTTTAAAGAAAGTTTTACATATATGCCATTAAAAAGTTGGTAATTAAGCACAAACTATTAAAAAAGATGAGTTCTCACCATTGTCATTACTCTAAACTTTTTTTCTCCACGCCACTACCGCCAAATTTATCTCTAACGGTGTTAAACTGTAGTTATAAAAAGTAAAAAGTACTATTATGTTTAAATATGCTATTAATTATTTTTGAGCATCTTCATTTAACTTTTTATATAAAAAGGAATCTATGATTTGATATGATTAATATGTCTTAGGAAAATCATATATTTTTTGTACAGAATTAATGAAAAAATTTTTATATATCTAGATTTACACCTCCCCCCCCCCCCCCCCCGCAAAGTTAAGTTATTTTAAATTCGCTGGCCAAAATTTAATATAAAAATAATTAACATCTATAAGACCAAAAAATATATTTTATATAAATTTATTTTATGATGCATTTAACGATCTGGTCAAATTCAACGAAATTTGATAACTTATAACAAATCTACTACTAGGACACAGGGATAATTAACTATTAGGATCTATGCCCACACATCATCGTATAAAAAAGCTCACGAGGTCAAGTTTGCTCATGCAACTCTCTATTGTCATGATGATAGGCAATTCGAGTAATTAAGTGATGGATACCATACCCAATAGTAGTATATAAAGCAACAGATTAGAAAGTGTATAAGTTATACTATATTGAGGTCGATCTATAAAGCAGAAATGCATGTTTGTGGAGATTGATATATATCCTCTGAGCCGGCGGCCATATCTCTCGTATTATTCTCAGATGCATATCAGAAAGAATTAACAACTGCCGACTGCATATCGATCTCCGCAGCTACGTTCACACTCATCACAAACACGTGCAAATGCGAAAATCGCAGCACCGTATCTAGAATAAGGATCACAAAAGGACAAGTCGATCTCCAGGAACCTAGAACAATAGTTTTCAAAAGATCACAATCAGAGATCAAGAAACACCACCATGCCGCGTGAGCATTACAAACAACGTAAACATGCATGCATTGTTTAAGAACAGAATGTCAAGTACTACTAATGAGATATTTGAGAGCCTCAGCATCGCAAGTGTGATAGAAAAAAGGATAAATTACTAGTTTAGCTAGATCCTCTTTTTCAGACTCCAAAAGCATCACTAGATCAGTCTTTCTAATTCTTACTCTCTAAATCATCATTTAGAGAGTATTTGCATAAAAATTACTTTGTATATCTTTTTATATTCCAACAGTTTTTCTAAATATCATGAAAACTCTAGAGAGTCATTCTCGTCTTCTGTATTTAGCTAGTAAAAAAATTTAGAATAGAAGATGGCTATATTTGGATAAATATTTAGTTAAGCTATTGGAGGATAGTTTTTCATCAAAATCTCTATTCCTAATATTTAAAAGGATATAAATAGTCTCTTGGAGATGCTCTGTCCTATTTGGATCTTATAAACTTTACACCGCTTTAGCACTTGTGGCTCCAAACATGAGGTTTAAAGTGTTGTCTAAAGTCTAGACTACCTCTCAAGAACTTTAGACCACACAAGTAAGCGGAAGTAGTATAAAGTTTTAGTCCTCAACTTTAGACCAGAGAATCCAAACAGGTCCTTAGTCCTCACAAAATGTGCTAGAAAAAAAGAAATATAAACTATTTCTATAAATATCAGAGATATCTAGTTCAGTGCACTTTAATCCTCAGAAAATAATAGAGACATCAAATCCATTTTATTTGTTTAGAAAAAGATACCCACCTATTTTATTACAAAATTAGTCTCAATTAACCCTTTTCTGAACCTATATCTAAATACTCATCTCTAACATTATAAAATATTATCTAAATTAACTCCTAAACTTCATCTAAATTATTGGCCATTGTGATAAATGGTAAAATACTAAAAGTTTGTATATAAATTACCCTCCTCTGTCATTGCTTAAAAGACTAAAGAACCCCTCAATTTGTATCTAATTACATATCCATGCCATTATTAAAAAAATAATCTTAACTAACCTCTAAATTTGTATGTGATCAAAAAGTATATAAAATAATTTATGAATAAAGTATATCACAACTAGACAAAAATAAGAATGTATCTACATATATGGGGTGGAAACTTAGAATATATATGAAAAATAATGAAAGACAAAGGGAGAAAAATAAATAGTTTGGTTCTGGAATTCATAGTTATTCATGGATTTCTAGCACTTAACTATGTCTCATGGGATCACTAGCCCGGCCATATAAGAGCATGCATGTGTTTATATATAGACTAGCTAGTAAGTAATTAAGCTCACTTAAAAGGTTCATAATTCTTCTATATATGTATGAATAAGTTGGTATACGGGACTCCATGATGGTAATGTGTTGTAATTAGCATATTAAGCATTTGGAGAGGTGGCTAGTGTAGGTTTACCTTTTGGAATAAATTCTCGGTACAAAGTAGGGTTCCCAGGCAATAATTAAAGGGAATGGACACAAACAACAAGCTAGTACTGCACCGTGGTGGAGGAGATGATGGTCACATCCCCACCACGTACGATGACACAGCCGGCACATCGAAAAGCAGATCGACCCAGATGCAATGCAAAAGGGGCTGCCTCTGGCGCCTCTAGATGCTGCTATTATATACAGTACGTGCAAGCGCGCATTTGTTAATTTTTAGCCCGGCCTATTTATTTCCAACGTAGCACGCAGGACTCATTTTATTCCTGCCAAAAACTAAATAGTACTTATGGCCATGTTCTTGTGTGTGCTTAAGAGGCAGACTTAACCTGCAGATAATGCTCTATTTGATACTCCAGTTAACACTGAAACGAAATGATGGGTAGTACTTAGCCAACAAAACCTTTTTATGTACTGTCCTTACCAAGAGGTACCCAAACTATATCGATATCCATATCCAAGTTGTAATTTTGGTACCATTAAGAGATACCAAAGTAATATACCTAGCTAGGTACCAAAATCATCTAAAAAGTTAACTTTCATAACATCTTGGTACCTCATAAAAGACCATAGTTAATTTCCCTGTGGGAAGACTTCTGATTTCATATTTGCTAGTTTTTCACTGTCCGAATGTAGATTGTGCTTTGTCAATCAATAACAATCATAGTAGATGATAAAACAAATACAAGAAATAATAATCCCTGATTCTTAACCATCATGCATTGTCTGGTAGTAGTCTTTAGTATTTTTACTTTAAAAAAATTATAATACCTATATATATATATATATATATATATATATATATATATATATATATATATATATATATATATATATATATAAGCAACAGTTACTTCCGTGTATGAAACAAGTGAAAAAAAATGATGTGTCTAGGTACAGAAAACAACATGATGGAACTAGTAACCTAGCTAGAACGGGCACACATGTGGCTCTCTTGCACATCATATTTCCATCTTTTTACAGAATCTTGTTTGGAATCATTGCTCCTCCCTTCTCCATCTCATTCACCCCATGGATCTATATATCTTGGTGATACATGTACAAGTTCTATCCATCCATCAACTACTGTAGTCCTGCGCACCATCTTATATTCTGCCGACATACTTATTCTCCGACCATAAACCCCTCCTCAACCCTCCGCAACACACAACACTCACTCTCTCACTACCTGTGCAGTTCAACCTTCACTCTTCCACTTCCACTTCCACTTCCACTCTTAGTCTCTGCTCATCCCCATATCCCCTTATGCTGAATCTGGCATCATTTGAGACACCGCCTCTTGGAAGGCAGGAGAGATCAGCTAATACTACCATCACCGCAACAACGGCCATCAGGGGAAAGGAAGAAAGCTCCAGCAACATTTGCTTCCATGGACATCTGGACCTCAGTCTTGGCATGTCCTTGTCTCATGGAGGCGGCAGCGGCGTCTGTGACGCATCTAGCTGTGGTGGATACAAGCAGGAGAGCTATGGTGGCCGACAGGGCAGCCGTGACGACAAGGACGACGTTCGTTGCATCACCGCCACCGCTGCTGCCACAACTGCAAATGTGATTACTGCAGGGCACGACCATGTCGGTGATTTGACGGCATCAGGAGGAGGTGGCGGCTGGGCGGCAGCGTTCATGCCAAGCCCGACCGGCTTCATGCATCCATGGAGCCTCGCCGCACGGCAGCAGAAGGCTGCTGCCGAGCAAGACCGGACGCCGCCTACATCTTACATGGCAAGGTGAGCTACGCTGAAACTGCTAGTGAAGTACTTCTGCATATGTATACACGCGGTAAATTAAAGCACTGCATATGTTTATGATCCATGTTTGAGCTTGAACTTCATATGGATAAGTTTTGCTGATTAGCTAGGTCAATTGCTGTACTTCTTAAGAATGTGACCTTATTTTTCACTTTCATGCATGATGGATTTGATTTTGGAACTGCGTCTAGCATAGTTGGAGGGAGGTTTGCAGTTTTTGTGATATATTTGGGCACTTCTTAGTAATGAAAATTCAAGACATGCATATTGTTCCTCCCAGTCTATTTTCATTTTATCAAGCACATGCATATGAGGATACAAGGGGGCCATAGTCTATAGATTTGCAATCATGACGCATAGAATGTATGCAGTGTAGTGGAAAAAAGGAGGATCAAAGTGATCTACGTACAAATGATTGCAATCATTAACATTTTGAACCACTCATCAATGATTAGTATATTCTGCGCGCAAGCTAGCCGTCGTGTGCTTAGAACTACGTTTATATATGATATATATATTGCAAACAGATTCTTATATATCCAAAGAGCTCAAGATCGAGGAGAACTACGTAAGGTTTCGAAATGTACATATATAACAGATGCAGCTCCTAGTATTTCTGAACTACTCCTAAGTCAAATTGACAAGTTTGGCCAAATTCATTGAAAAAACAAATAATATATCCAATGCTAAGCTTTTAAAAGTATTTCTGCCTCAATCGCAAAAAAAGTATTTATGAGCTTGTCCCAAGTCAAACATTTATGTTTGACAGATCTTTATTGTAAAAAAAACAGAAATATTTCTGATGCCAAACGAGCATTAATGGATCTTTTGTGAAAACTATTTTCTTTACTTTTTTTAGGTGTTAGTAGATGTTAATATTCTTTTATATAATAATACTAGTGAAACATAGAGCAAACATAGAAAACCACCTTTGTTGGGGTGGATGGAATTTAAATTTAGAGTGGATGCATTTTTTTTTTGAAAATAAGTCCATGCATATAGTAATAAATTAGATGCATATATATGATCTTCCCACACATCTGAGATTATATTCTCTCTTTTTCTTCTACTAGCAAACATGCCCGTGCGTTGCAACGGGAGAAAAAAATTAATATTAACTAAAAATACGCAAGAGTATTGCATATTTATTCATATTTTATACTTTTTTCTATTTTTTTCATCATCAACTCATATATTGCTATTTTCTAAGCTAAAGACATGTTCTTTTTTAATTTAGATTTGGATTAAAATTAAAATCACTATTTATCTTACTCAGAGGTATTTCATCATAAACAATGTTGGAATAAGAATTGTATGGAAAGCTGGTTGTTTTCGAGTCTAGATCATATATGCGACCCAATAGGTTTTGGAATCGAACTTCATATCATGCTAGACAAGAGTTATTCAACCTTGTGTAAACACGACTTACATATATAGAATTAGAAATAGGTCTCTGCTCTTACCTTTTACTATATAGATTTGGATTAGGATTAGATTCCATATTCATTTTACTTGGGGGTATTCTATTTGAATTAGAATAGGATTCTTAACTATATTCGTGTCCAATCAATATATATATAAAATAGAAGGGTTGTATACAAACGAATAGAAACATCTGCATTCACGGAGTTAGTTAGGGAAGGTCATACCAAAAAATGGGTGGAGAAATTTTGCCTCTTTATTATTAGGTATAGATTTGCACACGTATTTAGAGTCACGTCAAGAATTGCAATGATATACAAGCATGTACAATTTAGACATACATTTATTTACATTTGATAATAAAATAGTCATGATTTTGGTTTTACGATTTGATTTATGCAATCATTCATTGATACTATTTCTAAGAATAATAAGTTTCATTAATCAAAATGTTATCAACAATTTATTTGCAACTTTTGCGCCCATGGGAGAGACAGGAGTTTCTTTTCTTTGCGTTTCTATTAGCGTCCGATTAGCGAAGTTGGGAGTGGTACATGAGTTTCTTTTGTTCGCGTTTTTTTAGCGTCCGATTTAGCAAGCTCCAGACGGAAAAATGAACAAACCAAAAAAATAGGCCGTCGATTCGATCTAAATGTCTATGTGGATGTTTTTTTTCCTTTGGTTTGAGTTGTGGTTTGAGTTGGACTTGGATTGGCTGGCTTGATCTTCACCAACCTGGGTTCTTAATTTTAGTAAGTTTCAAGTGACAACTCGTATTAGAGTAGAACACAATCCATATAAAAATAGACATAGACGAACATTTATGGAGTTATTTAGAGAAAGACGGACCAAAAAAAACGGTTGAAATTTTGTCTCTTTATTAATAGGTATATAGATATAGATATAGATTTGAACAAGGAGAGATAAAAAATACTCCTGATGTTCTAAAATACAAGGAACTTGAGTTTGCTCTACGACAAACTATGTATTATAGTTAAGATTAACCAAATTTATAGAAAAAGGTTGTTTTGCATAGTAGATATTACTTTTATGAAGAAATATGAAAATATGTATAATGATGCTCATTTGATATTATAAATGTTATTGTTGGTTTGACCTTTTCTATAAATTTTTGTCAAACCTATAATAGTTTCAGATTGATGATAAACTAGGTTGGATAGAATATTTGACAAGAAGCGGATTTGACCCAGTGTCCTATCTGTCACCAATAAACTCTCATCAACCAATTAATTTTTACATTTTTTTACGAATATAACAAAGCACAATGTAGATGCCTACAATATGCATAGACACATACCTCCTTTGAACACACATATGGAAACCTACCTCTATGAGCACATTCGTAGGATTGAGCCAGCAGATCTTGAGACAAAACCATTATTAGTTTTCCCATACCCTATTTCATTCAATTGTCTGCAATATGAAGAACTATTCTTTTTTTTGTTTTGTTTTCTCTTTAGAGGAAAACAGAGCTAAAAATTTCAGATTTATTAGCAATGTCCTTATTAAAAAAACAATGGATTCTTCCACTTGGATGAAACTTCAATGTCACCAAATGAAAGAAAAGAGAAAGATTTCCTTTCCGTAATTAAGAAACACGCATGCAAATAGAAGAGAGGCATGCATGCATGTTGATAATTCCATACACACATTATATTGTTTTCATATACATATAGAATGCATTCCCAAAAAAAATTATACATATATAATGCATGCAAGAAGGAATGGAGGGCAGCCAAACATAGGAAAACAAGGTAGGGTTAGGATTATGGTCATTGTTCTACACAAGGTAGCTGGACCATGAACGTAACGGCAGTCGTCCTGTCAATAAGTAAGCTATATGGCATAGCTCCTACTACTAGTATAGCCAGAATGCATGCATGTGTGGGGTGGGGGCAAACTGAACAGCAAGGCGCAGTCGCGCAGAGAATGGATGGCTCTCTTTCTTGTTCTTTTGGGACCGTTATGGAGCAACAGCAGAGTGGCGACCATGGCTAGCTACTGCTTGTCGAGACAACGACGATGACGACAGAGACGAGATCACGAGAGGGCGAGCGAGCAGCACGTAGGAGTACCGAGTACGAACTACTACTACTACATCGGACGGACGGAGTAGCTAGTAGACGAGATGTTTGGGCCAGCTGGGTTGCTACTGCAAGGAGGGAAGGGAAGCGAATATGCATCGCACGCCGTCGCAGGGGCGGTGTGCATGGTGGGGTTTCAGCCGTGCAGGCAGCAATGATGGTCAGCGCAGCAGGCATGCCATGGCTGCCCCTCCTCTCTGCTATCTGCAGTGCAGTCTTTTCCACAAAATCCACTTTTTGGGTCCCAAAACCACCATATGGATGTGTGCTAACTAAAGTAGCTCTCCCTCCCATCAATAATTGAACAGCTGTGCTTTGTGGCCATGTAAGCATGCATGCATGTGATGGCCTCATCATGTGTGCCTCCTTCGTCCTTCTCCCTTTTTTATACTATACATATACATGTATATTATACTACTAAAGGATCGATCGGAGTGTGCCTAATAATCTTTCAACTACTACTAAACTTTCTTCAGACGATTGACGACTTACTGTCTAAAGTATTAAGTATATATATACATGTTCCGCGTGCTTAACTAGTTGCCTAATAATGTTTCTTTGCCATGCAATGATGCATGTCAAACAGTGATGACCGCGTGGCCACATCGCCGTCGGCCGTCGGCTGGCCGCCGGTGCACACCTCGCGCCGCAACATCGTCACCGCCATGCACGCAACCAAGACTACTGCTGGCGCCGCTGCCGACGGACCCCAAAGCACCACGACAACGCACAGAAACATGGCGGCGCCGCTGCCGACGGACAGCACGGTGGTGGCGGCATTACGGCCGCCGCCGGCGAACATGTTCGCCAAGGTCCACATGGAGGGCTACGCGATTGGCAGGAAGATCAACCTGAGGGCCCAAGGCGGCTACGACTCCCTCTCAAGGGTGCTCACCAACATCACAACAAACTTCTTCTGCCGTAAGTAAATGCCCCGCAAAATTCAAAATAGTTTTTTTTATTATATACGTATCATATATCCTGGAGAGTAACCTCGTAAAAGTCAAAGGGTATATGATATGTTTGGTGTAGCTCAGTTTCACTAGAGCTTCACCAGTGAAGCTATTTTTTTTAGAAAATAGCTTTACGAGTAATTTTTAGATAAAATTGAGTTATTTTAAAAAAGAAATGTTTAGCAAAATAACTTTATCAATAACTTTATATGAATGGGAAAGAGAAATGAGAAAGAGTTGAAATAAACTACTTTTTTTTAGCTTCATCCTAACTCATGTCTTCATGAGAAGGGAAAAAACAGTTTTATAAAAATAGATGTTTAGCAAACAAAAAACTTACAACCGCTCATAAAGCTATCGGAAACTGTATCCTATATAATAACCTTCGTAAAATGAAAACAGATCTCACCATGCTACTTTATTATGAGGAAAATGTAGTTTTCAGTTCAAATGACCTAATATACTTTTTCTTTTTTAGCTCAGGCCCCATAACGGTTACTGAGAGGCCCAAATGAGTTAGTATTAGCCCAATCAGCCCAAACCCAAACGAAGGATATCACCAAACTGAGTGGCCCAGTTTGCTTAGGACTAGCCCATGTCCAAGCTGGTTAAGGATATATCTTGGGACTGAGTGGTCCAGTTGGGTCAATACTAGCACAATCAACCCATTGGTTTAATTATGCATTTATTCATGCGTATTTTATTACTAGATGTCCAGAACTAATAGCTTTGTACTAAATCATATATGTTCACTATAGATTAGTTATGTGGAGTCCAACAAAATTAGATTTTATATGTTACGATTTTTCTATAATTTACTATGATTTAGCTAAAATAAATAAAGAAAGAAAAAGATAAACTTATGCAGCAAAACCACTGTCCAAAATTGTCCAGGAAGCAAAACCACTGTCCAAATTCGTCAGACGAACGATTTTCAAAGTTGGAGTGAAAATTTCTGATTTTATAGTTTAGGAGAAAAACAGACGCACCCTAAAGTTGATGGAGAAAAAAAATAGATTTTTCCCCTTTATTACGGGAAGAAGTGGGGAACTAAAATTCATATATCCAGTGGACCCACATGTCAGGCTTGAAGATAATAATTTAGATTCGACATTGTTATGAAAGCGAAGGTTCATCATAAAAAATAACCAATGTCTAATTTGGTGATAAAAAAATCATCAAATTGTTAGAAATAGTTTATATATCTAGTGTACCCAGATGTCTGACTCAAAGTCTATCGGATTTCTATATGTGTGATTATCCTTTAGGATTTATGCCAGAACTTTTGCCTAGGTCACAATTAAAAAAAATCTAACAGATTAAATTTGACCACATAAACATTTGTTGACAGATGATCAGACACTAAAAAAAAAGTTGATAGGAGTCTCCGGTTCTTTGAGAAATATTATTATATTAGAGCATTTCCAAGAGTTTGTCAAATTAACTTGGCGTCTATAAAATTTTGGCAAAACATGAAAAAACGTCCTCTCTAACTTGGTAAACACAAAAACTTGGTAAATCTTTCCTCCCGGCGCGCATATATGCACGCGCGTATACGACTTTGCATTTGTCAGGAAATTGAAATGGAAGGACCATCTAGTAAAGAGAAACTTTTTATTGTGTTCACTTTATAAAAGTGCCAGAGAGAAGAGTTTATAGATCTAGACTTATTTGGTTTCTGAGAAGTTCAGTGTTCCCAATGCAAATCCGTTTTTCTTTTTTCTTTTTTGTTTACATACATTTAAATGGTTAAAAATTTGGAGTAATTCATAGAAAAACCGTAAAATAGCAAATGAAGACTTTTTGTAATCCTCATAAGTAGATATATAGAGTGGAATAATAATATGATAGTTTTTAGTAGAATCGTTTTACTGTTGTATTTATCTATGATACTTAAGGATAAACTTATGTTTTTTTTAATTTGCCAAGTCCAAAAAAGCGAGCTCTTGGAAAGAGTCTCTTTTTTTACTTGATATATTGTTTTAGGAGTTAACAAATCACATGATTTACCAAGTAAATTTGACAAACTCTTGGAAATGCTCAGTATCTTGTAGATTTCTTTGGGTGGTTGTCTTTATTGCTTCAAAGTTGGATTCCAAATTCTTTACCATGGTGCTGCTGTATTGATTTTTTTTAAAAAAAAATGGTTTTGATTGTATAAATGCATGCAGCCGCAGACTGTTCAGGTGCAGGCACGGGAGAAAAGGACGATGTTCCTAATAGTGACAAGTTCATATTCCTGTATGAAGACTTTGAGGGTGACCGAATGCTGGTTGGTGACGTTCCATGGGAGTAAGTACCAGCCGATTGCTTGCTATCTGCCAACTATTATATACTATCTGTTGTTAAAAAAACCATATTATATACTGTCATCGTTCAATATAATGATATTAATAATAATATTAATATTAATTATAGATATGATGGAATGGATTCTAGGCCTGCATTAATGTTACTGCAGAATAACAACTCACCATGCTGTAATTTCATAATTAACGAGCTGATTCCACTAGAATTTTGGAGCACTGAAAAATATAGTATTACTATGCACAAGACAAAAAATAACTAGCAAAATAAAGATTCTGAGGGTTAACAGATTACGGATATTCATATTAACATTATCTACATGTATTATATATAGATTTTCAAATTCCGAACATATTATATAACATGGAAATGTGAGGACTTGTGTACCAAGGTGGGAAATTAAAATAATGCTGCTGTGCATTTTCTGCAGATTATTCCTAGCGTCTGCTAAAAGATTGTACATTGTCCGAAACCCAGCATCAAGTGACAAAGGTAATTGCAAAATAATGCTGTTTTGTTACACTTGTTCCTAGATTGTTGACTGAATACCATTCACATACAAACGTTGCTTATACCACGATATGTTTTGCATGTGTGTTCACAATTTTTTTTAGGTCAGGGTGAAGGTAACAGAAAATATAAAACCGAAGAACCAACAAATGACTGAAGGCACTTTTCAAGCAAGTGGTCACAAGGACATGAGCATATATGCATATGCTTGCACATCCCTTGATTTGGCATATATTGCTCCGAGAATTACGTACTTTTCTTCTTGTACTAATTGAGTCAGGTAGATCTACGTGAGTTATATTATGTTGTACCGTTGTTGTTTCCTAATCAATGTGCATATAATTTTGATCGTTATGTAAGAAAAAAATCTACAAAAGAAGAAATATGCTGTCGACATTGGTGTCAGTAATGATAAATAAGGCAGATATATCACTTGTTAACCACATTGTGTTTGTCATGTTTTCCCCTTTTTTAAAACAATATCATCTTGCATACCATCTAAGTATTATGTGACACCAAACCCTAAAAACTGAAATCCCAATTGGCACTACTACAGAACATGACAATTTGGCCGATTTGCAAAACTGGCTTTAGTCTCGGCGAAATTTGCGTTCGGGACAAAACATTCCTTTAGTCCCGGTTGTTAACACCAACCGGGACTAAAGGGCTCTGTCCAATGGCTCTGGTGTCAGTCTGTCGCCGGAGGAACCTTTAGTCCCGGTTGGTGTTAACAACCGGGACTAAAGGCCTAACTTTAGTCCCGGTTGTAGATAACTACCGGGACAAAATCTTTAGTCTCGGTTTGTGGTTAGAACCGGGACTAAAGGATGATCTATAGTCCGAGTTGTTAATATGAACCAGGGTTAAACCTTTGCTTCCTTTTTAAACACCTTTCTTCCTCCCCCAACCCGAGAGTGTGTTAATTAGCTCTAGCTAGCATAGATTCAAAGGGCCTATTTGAATCCTAGTGCTAAATTTTAGCTCTACTTTTAGCACTAGCGCAACCACAAGATTGAGACAGTGCTAAAAACTATGTGCTAAAGACAGTGTTAAAAATGTCCAAAGACTACAAGATGTGCTAAAAATTTAGTACTAAATTAAGTTTAGCAAGAAACAAGACCCTCAAATAATTTCTTTGTATACTTAATATGCATGATAAAAAGTTATGCAAATAATTTCTCGAGGTAATGAAACTTTGTAGTTGACAACTTTTTGATTTGAATTTGTTTAGCGCCTTAAATATTTCTTATACACTCAATGAAAAATGGGCAGGAAATGAAACTGCCGGGAAGCAACATTCTCTATACCATTGCTTGATTATTGAGTTTCTTATGAAATAATAGACTATGTGTAGCGGAACTTTAATTAAAAAACAGATTGATTACAATCTAATACTGTAAATATATTTTTCATTGCTTAGAATCTAATACAATGTAATACTTTTATTTTACAATCTAATACTTTCTTATCCGATAATTTTTTTTGTATACAATTGCTTAGCTCTCAATACCACTTCTTTATTTGAAATCATTTTGTTAAATAAAACTGCGCTTGAATTTAAAATTTTGAAATTCAAATTTTATAAACTGCCCCAGATGGAAAAACTTTGTAAACAAAAAGTGTAGATCTCTAAAAGTTATGAAACTTTGTAGTTGACAACTTTTTGATTTGAATTTATTTAGCGCCTTAAATATTTCTTATACACTCAATGATAAAATGGACGGGAAATGAAACAGTCGAGAAGCAACATTTTCTAGAGCGCGCCAAAACGATTTTAGTCCCGGTCTTCTTCTCGAAGCGGGACTAAATTCAAACCTTTAGTCCCGAGTTGTATCACCAACAGGGACTAAAGGATCTATCTTTAGTCCCGGGACTAAAGGATCTATCTTTGTCCCGTCTATTAGTCCCGGTTGGTGATACAAACCGGGACTAAATGTACTGGCGGGTATATAATTGTGCGCGGGACTATCATCTCCTTCTTCCAACTCGTCGTCTTTTCGTCATCCTCGAAGGGCCGCCACCTCCTCCTCTGCGCCGTCGCCGAGACGCGCCACCGCCCCCTCGTCCGGGCAGCCGCTGAGACGCGCCACCGCCGAGACACGCCATCGCCGAACCGCGCCACCGCCAATCCGCGCCACCGTCTCTCCAAGCCGCCGCCGCCGATCCGCGCCACCGCCTCTCCAAGGGCCGCCACAACGAGGTCGTGGTCGTGTTCATATGTAATCTTAGAATAAGTGATTTAATATATATTATATAAAATGTAATCTTAGAATATGTCATTTAATATAAATGCTATGAAATGTAATCTTAGAATATGTGATTTAATATGTATATGATATGAAATGTAATCTTAGAATATGTCTCATGATCTTCAAGGTTTCAATGAACGAATGGCTCAGAACTCGCCAATGGTAAGTCTAAGAGTCATAGCTTATACCTAGATTTGTTGTTGTATGTGTCAATATTGCTCTCATAATTAACCCTATCTTCTGTCAATATTTATAGGTAGAGGAGTATGACATGACCTACGCAGAGTGTAGTTTTGAAGCCATTTTGAACGAAGCGATGGATGCATTGGGTTATGACTGGAAATATGCTGATGAAGAGCCAACACTAACTACTGCAGGATTTCAAGCAAAGTTGGTTGCGACAAAGAAGAGAGACCCACCAACTACTCGACCACCGTTAACCGTTGTTAGTACACCATGTGCTCATAGTTGTGAAGCAATGGAGAGTGCACTATTTAATACGTTTGAGAGTTCCCTTGTGTTTTGGTTTTGAGTAATTGATGAAACCTACCTAAGTACTAACCTTGATCTCTAAGTGTGAATCATGAAATAGGTTGGTACATGCCTGTGATGGAGCAAGGTGGATCAAGTGGATGGCACAAGCTCTAGCATGGTGGTGGTGCAAAGGAAAATGGAGAAGGATTCAAGGCAAATGTGAAATAGGAATCTATTTTCGGTTTGGTGATCAAGACACCATAGAGGGTGTGATCACATTTAGGATATATAGTTGTACTATCAAGGAGGGAGCTCTCGTGTTTGATTACGGTAATCATGTGCCACTAGGTTCATTGCATTGTATTTAAAATCAAATGAACTAGTGAGGAGAACCAACTAATTCCAAGATAATTGTGAACTAAAAGCTAACACACGTGCACAAGTGTTGAGATCACTTATTGTTGGCTCTTGGAAGCTTGGAAGAATGCGAAGCACCAGAATCAAAGAGTACGGTAGCGGGGAAAGAGTTGACATTAAACGTACCGATCATAACCTCAGGTGCCTCCTGAGTGGTTTCAGCAGATACATGGTTCACCCTTCCAGTGTTTGGAGGTGGTTGGTACCTTCCTTTCTGCTGGTTATTCTGACTCCGGGGTGCCTGCTGGTTCTGCTTCTCAGGGCAATTATAAGACATATGCCCTTCTTTCCCACAACGGAAACACTTGTTGTCGTTATTGTTGTTGGGGTTGTTGTTCTTCACTGCCAGAGTATTTGGATTCACCTGGCGCTGAGCTTGGTTAGAGACCTGCTGAGGTGGGCGCTAGCCTCCAAACTGTTGCTGACCTTGAGGACACTGTTGGAACTGATTTCGCTGAGGAAACTGACCTCTGTTCCACTGGTTGGACTGCCCTTGGCTTCTATGCTGGAAACTCTGCTGCGGGTAGGGTCGAGGGCGAGTGTTGCTGCTTGAAGCCTGACCCTGTAGCTTCCTCTTCTTTGTTTCCATTTCCCGGCGCTTATTGTCAATCACAATAGCGCGATTCACCAAGGTCTGATAGTTGGGGTACTCATTGGACATGAGCTGGAGCTGCAGACCATCATACAATCCCTTCAGGAATCTGCGCTGCTTGTCACAGTCCCTAGCCACTTCATGGGGAGCGTAGTGTGACAATTGAGCAAACTTGTCACGGTACTCCGCCACTGTCATAGAGCCTTGCTTGAGGGATCTGAACTCCTCTTGTTTCAACTCCATCATACCTTCGGGAATGTGGTATGATCTGAATTCCTCTCTGAATTCTTGCCAACTGACTTCAGGAGCATCGTCAGGGCGTCCATATTGGAAGGACTCCCACCAATCTTGGGCTGCTCCTTGTAACTGTCCAGAGGCATACAACACCTTTTTTGTGTCATTGCATTGTGCTATGTTCAGCTGTTTCTCCACAGCACGGAGCCAATCATCTGCATCCAAAGGGTCGGATGCGTGGGTGAAGACGGGAGGTCGTCCCTTCATGAATTCTCCTCTTTTGTCCCTAACTTGGACTGGCGGTAGAATTCCAATAGGCTCGCTCTCCAAGCGATGCATCATGGCTTGCATCAGTTGTGCTTGCATGCCCATCAACTGTTCCACTAACACAGCAGGCGGTGATGGTGGTGGTGGTGGGTTGACAGGAACTCCACGTCCACGGCCACGTCCACGACCACAAACTCTAGCACCCCTGCCGTCCATCTGGTTTTCAGCAAAGATGTAGGGTTTAGTGACTTTGTAAAGCATATAACATGTCTATGTCAAACTGAAATTTTCTGGGCATGATTTTACAACAGCAGTCCAGTAAAAGTTCATATCTCAAGTTCTGGAACTCAAATAGAAATTCTGCTTATATGAATGGAAAGATCAGAAAGTTCTCTACAACTTTCGTGTTCATTAGATTTTCAGATTCTGTAACTTTATTTGTCAGACACTCGAAACAAACAGATCTGTTCATGTTCACAGACTGCGCAGTAAGACTGACTTGCAACAGCAAAAACTCTTAGCTCAGAACAGATATGAGGTTGGTTCTGGCGGCGTTGGAAAGATACAGAAGTCTACTTTCTGGTGTGAGAGTTTCATCAACATCGAATTTACTGATTTGGAGATATAAAGCAAAGAACAGAGACTGCTCCAGACAAATAGCACAGGAGATAAGAGATAAGATCAACCCACTGATATATTATCAAACATTAACCTAATGTTTCAACTTGTGAGACTTCTGGACAGGCCCACAATTTCCCACACTAACATTCAAACAAAGAACCAAATCAACCAAGTTCATAAATACAGGCATTAAGACATCAAGTTCATACATCACCAAACTAGATCAGACTCGCACTACTACGCTTATTACATAGGGAAGGGCTTCATCATCTATGGGGCTTCATCAGTCATGATGTGGTTGGGTGGCTTCTTCTCATACATGGGGGGCATGTTCAGCTGGGCCCTCAAGTCATCCACCATCTTCTGGAAACGAGCCACAGACTGCTGCTTGCCATGCAACTCCTCCTGTAACCTCTCATTGACTCCTTGGAGCTCATTGAGGTGCCTGACTGTGGTGTCCAAGGTAGAGCCAGGGTCAAGAGGGTTCTGGATCGACCAAGTGTTAAACCTGGTGTCGTATCGAGGCAGGAACCTGTATGCATCACCCTGCATAGCTGTGTAACGCCTTCCATGGTAGTAGATGTAGGCGTTCTCAGCAGCATTCTCCATGTTGTCTTTGTCAAGAGCCCTCCTGGCTACGTGGCCATGGACAGTCTCCATCTTCTGACTGTCATGAGCCTCATTCCAAACAGAGACTACCACCTGTGCCTTCCAGTAACTAGCTTCCTGAGGGTGAGAGAACTCAGCAACTAGGTACTTCACTGAAGTGTCCATCTCAGGGTAGTACTCCTCCAACACCTTCAACAACAAGTTGTGGAAGTACGCCGCTGGAGAAGGGTACTTGTAGTACTGCTCCTCAGACCATCCAGGCTGCTCATCCTCTGGTGGCGTCGCCAGGGCGGGTGCTGGTGCTGGTGAGAGGAGTGGTGCTGGAGTCGGTGAAGGCAGAGGCGAAGGTGTAGTAGCTGGTACAGGAGCTGGTGAAGCAACTGGTGTAGGAGCTGGGGGTGGAGCTGGTGCTACAAGGTTCACGTCCATCCACTCCTGCTCGTCCTCCGTGTTGACGTCCTCCACCAACACGTGTTCCTCCTCCGGATCCTCCTCAGACTCGGACACCATCTCATCATCTGAGATGTCCACCACTGGCTGGAAGTCTGAGAGGTGAACTGGGCCAAGTAGCTGCTGGTGCTCAGACGGCGAGACCTCGTGACAGGCGGCATCTAGAGAATTTTGTTTAAACTTAATTAGAACAACATTTTAAATAATAGAATAAAGACATAGAAGCATATAAATTTTGTAAATAACAAGAGCAAGATAGAAAGCAGTAAAATAGTGAAGCAAAGGATCCTAAAACGACCATTACTACCTAGGCTTACATCCTACAGTCAACTCAAGCTTTGATACCAATTTGTCACACCCAATTTCAAGGACGAAATATGATGCATAACATTATGTGTGCCCAGGAATAATCCACACATAAGTTCACAAATTACAAAGTACCATCACAGAGTTTAATACATAACGAACATAAATCCATTACAAGAATAGATAAAACAACGGAAGATACACTAGCTCTTGAGGCTCCATCTCACAGGGAAGGTCAACTGGTTGACCAAGCCTAGAAATCTTCAGGGAACTCTTCATAGCCTCCGGCTTCTGTTACCCATCCGGGATTTTTATCCAAAATTGAAAAGAAAACAAGCGTGAGTACACTCGTACTCAGCAGTATAACATGGGGTTATGAAGCTCAAAAGGCTGACACTGGCTTACTGCATTTAGCACTTTTAGTTGGTCAAAGTTTTATTATTAGGAAGCATCAGGTTATGCTTAAGCCCCAAATGATCCCACTTATATCCTTGCCAAAGTTTAATGAAACATATACATCATCATAACGGAGATGGCAACAGGAACATAAAGGTTGGTCAAGTTAATTAATTAAACCGTCAGTTTTCCGGGCCGCTCGTGACCGTGAGCACGGCTGATATATCAGTTTTAACACTCTGCAGAGGTTGTGCATCTTTACCCATGAGTCGTGATACCCTGAATGCCCGGGTTAATTACTCCCATAACACTGCCAAGGTGAGTGGGCGGGGTTCACTATGAAACCTTTCATAGTATCTCGTCTAACAAGATTAGGGCCGCTAGGATTGGCAAGGGGCGATAGAGCTCCCCTTCCGAGTAGCATAAAGACCCGCATCCTACGCTCAAACTCGGACAGAGGCCGCACTATAACCAGCTCGGCAAGAGCCTAATGCGCCCTTTCAGGTAACCGCTAACGAGCTAGAAAAGAGCCTACTACTGAGTTAAAGCCAGAGCCATGTAGCTCTCACGGTATCACTGTCAGTCCCAGCTTTTGCCAACAGTGAGTTATTATAAAAGGTTATGTTCCATTTGCCATAACAGGGTCACCAATTCATTCAAAGCTTTATAACATTTGGCAGGGATCAAGTCTTCATTTATATAGCACTAGCCATCTACCCATATGCATACCCCATAGGAAACAAGGTAAAGGATTTCAATTCTAGGGAATTAAACTACGGGTATCAAATTAAACACATGCACATGAAATTATGACTACGGTGAATAGGATAACAAGGTAGGTCCCATGCTATACTTGCCTTGGTTCTCAAAGTCTTGTTGGTCAAAACACTCTTGATCAAAGAACTCTTGATCACCAACAAACTCCTCACTGCCTGAACTTGATCACGACATTGCAACAACACGCATTCCAAATGCATACATACAAAGCAAACAAGACTAATATTAGAACAATACATCATCAATAGTAAACAGAGTTAAAAGGTTTATAAAAATATGCTACGCATTGCTACGATAATTTCAACACGAATTTCACGAAAATCGGATTTTAAACGCAAAAGATATGAATTTATCTAGTTCTGTAAGAGCATTTTTAGTATTTGAATTATCCTAGAATTCAAATAATTCAAACATGACCAACAGTTGGCTTAACATGTAGAGAATTTCATTACGAATCTAACGCAACTCGAATCGTCCAAATCGGAGTTAAAATAAAGTTTTTATAAACAAAATAAGGCAGTGGCAATTCTATAAATAGCAAATTTCTATTTTTGGAATAAACCGAGCAGAATTACGCGTCTTGACTGAGAAAGCGTAAACTTAGAACTGCGCTAGCGCTGTGACGCGGGGTCAACAGAGCTCAGCTGCCATGCGGCGGCTCGTGATTGGGCGTGGTGCACAGCACAGCGCGTGCACCTGCTGTCTCAGCGTGGGCCCGAGGGTCTACGGGTCCACGGTGGACCGGGGAAACTTACCCCTTCGGCAATCTAATCCTGGCCACAGATCACAGATCGGGCGGCTCAGAGCAGATCAGAGAGAGGGAGAGGGAGAGAGGCGGCCGGAGCCGAGGGAGGGCACGGCGGCGCGCCATTTCCGGCGGCCTGAGCTCGCCGGAATCCCACGGGTTTGCCCGTCCGGCATCCGTTTCGAACACCGAACGCATGGGAAGGGAGAGGGGAAGAGGCAAGTTCCGTGGTGTACACGGTTGAACGCGCGGAGGAAACCAGAGACGGCGCCATGGATCCCGGCGGCTCTGTCTCGCCGGCGAACACGGAGAACCCGCTCCCGACCGTCCCGGCTTCAACCAAAAACACTGGGAGGATCGGCGTGCTTGCGCGCGCGCAACAGAAGGCTCAATAGGAGCGGCAGTTTGCCGGAATAGGGAGGTCCGCGGCGGTGCCATGATCGATTCGATCGGTGCGTGCGGGTGGGACAATACGGCGCGGTAACAACCAAAATGATGGCAGTGGAATGTGCGGTGTGTCCGTGCGGTGCTCGTGGGGTGCTCGGATAAGGCAGGGCGTTCCCGGGGTAGGCTAGCCACGACGGCGCCATTGTTGCTGACCTCGGTGTGCGACGGAATGGCGCAAACCGAGCTTAACTAACCGAATTACGGGGACGGGGACGAAGAGTGAGCAATGGCGAATCTCACCGAGTCGAATTGGAGGGTGGAGATGGCTCGGTGCGGCTTGTCGTCGTGGAACGACGGTCGGCGTCGGCGGAGCTCGCGTCGACACGTGTTCTGAGTCCACCGAAAAGGTAACAGAGAGAGGGACTAGGCTACGGAGATTCGCGGCTATGAAATGGGGCTTACCGAGACGAATTGCGGCCTCCGGTGTGCTGTTCTGCGACACGGCGGCGGCGTTCGGCGGCGTTCGGTAGAGTTCGGGAGAGTTCAGGAGCACAGAGGGGAAAGGGAGAAGCAGACGCGCGGCGTTCCGCTTTATAGCGAGAGGGGGAGCGTGCGGGACGTGCGGTTCCGTTGCGACATCGCGGGCGAGGTGCGGGGGTGGGAGTAGGCGAGGATCGTGCGGCGGTTGCCGTCCGCGGCGCGTCCGCGCGCGTCTGAAAACGGCGGATGGAGGTTGGGGATGACGGGTGGGGCCAAGCAGCAGAGAGAGAAGAGAGGATGAGGGACGTGGGCGGTTCCCGTGCTCCACGCGTCGACGCGCGTTCTCGGGAGAGCAGAGAGGGACGTGCGTCGCGGCGGTTGTCGTGCTCTGCGTCGCCGAGGCAGAGGAGAGGGGGAAGAAGGAAGAGCTGACAGGTGGGCCTGTCCGGTCAGTGAGGGGAGAGAGAGAGATGGAGCGGTGGGGATTGGCGCCGACAGGCGGGACCCGCTGGTCAGAGAGAGGGGAGGAGAGCAGAGAGGAAGGCTCGGTGCCGACAAGTGGACCCCGATTGTTAGAGAGAGAAAGAGAGAGAGAAGTGTGGCGCTCGGTGGGCTAGTGGGCTTCGGCCTTTAACTGGGCCGACAGAAGAGAGAGAGGGAGGAGGGTTGGGCCGGTTTCAGGAGGGGGAAATGTTTTTCCTTTTTCTTTTTTTATTTCTTTCAAATCCATTTCAAAAGCAATTTGAAACCATTTGAAATTTGAGTTTTGCAATTCCATCAATTAAAGAAAATTATGCAGCTGCATGAATGCACATTCGTGTTGCTAAATTAGAATTTATTTTATTTCTAAGAATTTTATTATTCTACTAAATGATATGCTCACAAAATTTCATAATTAAATCATTTTCTATTATTTTAAAAGCATTTCAAAATTTGTGGGTGTTACATGCTACTACTTATACAAAAGTAAAACATATTTAAATTGTTTCTTACACTTGAAAATTAAGAAACCTTAGTATAGTTTAACAATATTTTTTAATCCCACTAATTCAATTTGGTTGATTACATATTTACCACGATCTACATAATTACAAATCTATCTCTTGTTCATTTTTTGTCTTTTCTTCTCCACCCAACTAGTTTAATATATGTCTGGTAATCTAAAAATATTGTATTTCAATTAGACTATGTATCCACCTAATATATGTTAGATTAATGTTGCACCCAAAGTGTCATCAATACTTTTCATAATACGACACTAATACAAGTGCTATACAAACATTTTTATGGATTGGTACTTTGAGTGGAAATTTTCCTACAATGTAAAATTTCTATCTATTGTGGAGTTATATAGTCCACACAAGGTGCAATATTGTTTTCATAAACATATGATGAGACTTATATGATTTGTATTTATTGTAATTAAATAAAAGGAAAATTCTACAAAGGCATAGAACCTATCAAGGAAAAACCGTAGACTACTAGACAAACCAGTTTCATCACCATGCTGTGGAGTTTAAGGAAGTAACTTAAGAAAATCAGCTGATTTGTTTTCTACACATAAAGAAGACAACAAACCGCGTGTGGCTGCATATGTACTGGTACAGGTCAATTATTATATAACATAAATGCAATGTAACATTTTTTAAACAGTAAGATATTGAAATTTGTCCATAGGGCATTAAATGTTATAGATATACTTGCACATATCTCTAAGTCAACGATATATTTTCAATTAAACCCTTACATTATTGACAATACAAAGTTTATTCATTATAAAAAAATTGACATTTATTTGTAGCAAAAAAAATCCGTACTATTCAAGTAATCTTGAATCCTAACAAGGTGATTAGTTATATAAAATGAAAACCCAAAAAGGTATAATAATAAATATCCTTAACAAATTATTGTATTGTTACATTAAAATGATTTTAAATTAGTTATTAGTTTATAAATTTGATATTTGACTAACTAATCAAAGTAGAAGTGTTAAATTGAATAAACTAGATGCTAAATTTTGGCATGAACTAAAACACCATTAGATAATTGATTGAATTGTTAATATATGATCATCAGACATGTGAATTTCTATATTGCAAATTAGCACACTAGCTATATACTACACTTTAGAATTTATATTTTGCATTTTGATATTTGATATCTATGTGGAGATGAAAATACTAACTATCTTGGAATAATTTTTAAAATGCTATATTATACAAGGATGGAGTTGTGAAAATGGCTATGCCAACTTAACTTCATTTAATAGTGGGGTCACTCCATGTGTTATAAATACCCATAGTTGGCATTCGACTGGTATGCCTATTGTGAGATCTGCACGGATATCAGCTATCAAGGTTAGTTAAAACCTTAGATCCCTACATTCATTTGTTTCCATCTTTCAATATTAGAATCCTGATTCTCTCTTTGATATAAGATATGCTTTTTTCCTAGTGACAACTCATCTCAATAGATATTTTGAACAAACTACTTATTCTATTTTTTTGCATAACAGGGCGCACTAGGCGTCCGGCAATAATATATTATGGATGAGATCAAGAGTACAAATACTTCTGTTATGCCAGAGGTTGAGCTGCGTCCTCCGTTTTCACCATCAAGGTTTGTGAAGGTTTTCATGCAAGGTGAAATTGTCGGGAGAAAGATAAATCTGGCCACTCACAAGAACTTTGACTCGTTGTCCTTCACCTTAAAAAAATTAGGCAACAACTATTCAAGTAAGTAAAGCTTCTCCATACACATCTTTGGTCCACATTTCGATGCAGTTGTTCTTGATTCACATGGATTTGTAGCATTTATTGAATAAATCTTGAATATGATCCATCCAACTCAACATACTTGCCTCCACAAAGATTGATATCCTAGTTTCTAACTTATATCACCCTAGCAATAAATTCATACAGGATCCAGATTATACATAATATCTAGTAATTATGGCACATGTGTAATCTTTGAAAATCTTGAGTCCATTTCTTTCTTCTGGTGTATGCAAAATCATTAGAGGAAAGAATTAACATTAGAGTATCTTGTAGATTTCAATCTTTTAACTGGGATCATGCACCACAGGATCTATTATATAATGTTTTTCTAAATTTCTCTAGGATTGAAAATCAAATAGTAGACTACAGTAATTGGACATCAACTATGAGCATAGTTGGAGGTATGGGTGCGCAGCTCCATTTCCTAGGTTCAAGTCGTAGTTGTCTCTGTTTTTGGTACCTTTTTCATAATATAATTATAAGGTCAGGTGCCTAACACTTTCTACTTTTACAAGTACCTACATTTGTTGAAAGTGTTCTTCTATAGAGTAAGTGGTGTTGGATTCACTTCCATTTTTCATGTGACACAACTATATATTTCTTATAAATTTATCAAGGACACACAACAACATACGTACATCACAATTTAAAAATATAATGAAGTTCAAATATGACAATACTAATTTATTCTTTTTATTCAATTTAATAGTGCCATCATGTGAACTTAATGGGTTAGTAAACAATGAAGTTGATGGGGTAGTGGATGACAACAACTTCATTCTTTTCTATGATAACATGGATGGTGATCGTTTCTTCTTTGGGGAAGTCCCATGGGAGTGAGTGCTTCAGCCTCTCTCTCTCTCTCTCTCACCTCAATTTTATATATGTTTTTGTTTTGTTTCTCCTTTCCAATTACCTACAATGGTTGTTATGTTAAAGTAGTAACAAGTTAATACTGCAGGATTTTTGCCATTTCTGTCAAGAGGATCTACATTGTTCCTGTGCGACAGGAACAAGAGAATGGTGCGCACAGTAACACGCATTACCTTACATGCTGATACATTCATTTCCCTATGAATAAAAAACTTAAATGAATTATATTGTGTATGTAAAGCACTTAATGCAACATAATAAGTTGTTATTATCTTATACAATGTCCAACTTGTTATAACATGTCTAAGGTAACAAAACTTACTGCTGGCAGTTGCAGACAATGAAGAGGAAGAGGAAGGGCAAGATGGAGAGAATGGTGATGACAATGTTGCTATTTCTGCTTCTCCCTTGGATGGAGATGACATCCTAGCTAATCATGATGATGATGATGACGAGGTTGTTGACGATGGAGATGTTATGGCCACTACTCTTGCTCGTGGAGTTTCTCAGGAGTAGCCAACAAATATGCAAAATAAGCGGCATGCAAGCATGGTTGTGTTTGAAGCTTAGGTGTTGCTTCGTAGCCAACAAAAATTTCCAATGAACCACCGTAGTTTCTACTGCATGCTTGTTTTCCATGATTGAACTATTTTTAGTTAACTCATGATATGCGCACTTTACATAGTGCATGCGAGTTGGACACCAAATAAGTTGAACCTTATCATGCTAGAACCTGTGTTCTGCTGGTTTAGGGATATACCTTGGAAGATTCTTGTGGCCTCAAGAAGTAGTGCTTCTAATTACTTCCCATAATTTATTATTTCCTCTCAACATACCTTGTGGAAAATTTAAATACCTGGTGACCACTGCCTAGCAATGGTCAAGATTGCTTGGCAACTAGTCCTTCTGACATTATTTCAGGTGCTTCAAATAAAGTTCTCAAGCATTAGAAATAGAGAGGATTTTGCAGGAGGTCATGCAAAAGCAGAACCAACACTAAAATTGGGAAGCTAGGACTCCCAAGAACAACTTTCTTCCAAAGTTGGCCCTCTGTGTAGTGCAGGGAAGTTCCTCAACAACCAAGTCATTCTAAATCAAGTGTAAGACCCTTCTGAAGTTTGCACCAGGCTTGGACTATCATCTTATTCTTGTAACACTCTACATGATGGTGTTGCCTTTTTGCCAGAACCTGCATTTTTAGAAATTTCTGGAACATATTCTCTATACATGGTAAATTGTGACTTGGATGGACCACTTTTATTGCTTGTTCAGTTGAAAAATATGCCTTTTTCACAGTTTGATTCATGATTTCCCTCCTTATGGAGATGGCCAAGAATGTCTTGTCCATGTGGAAATACATGCTTGTGTGAAATTAATCTTTATGCATTGCAACCCTGATGTGTTTTGGTGGGAAAGCATGATTAAGTGGATGTAATTTTGCACAAAGTCTCGATCTCTTCTTGGTTTGCTATAGAATGTGGGGAAATTGTTGAGTACAACCAATTTTATAAAACTAATTAGTGAACCATCGAATGCATTGTTGAGTTTCCATCTAAGAGATTTGTGCAGTTAAATCTGGAATTATACATCAGTTATATAATATTTCTTCTTTTATGGCACGATCATAGTCAGTTGATTGCATTAGCAAAAATTTCTCAATTTCATTTACACATGAAACGATTATGTCTTAACAATCATGACTTATTTGGTATCCATGCTAGTGCATCACATGTATTAACCTTCCAACTATCTTGAAACTTGAATGAAATAATTGTAATTACGGGTTTGTTTTCTTTGTCCTATATGGTAACTTGTTTCTTTTGTTCTTTGAAAAAAAAAATCTCATTTGTAGCCACCCAACGTTGTTGGTTTAAACATGACTTTTGATACCATGTTCTCTTTTTTTCTGGCAGATTGACTATGCCACACATAATGCAATCAGCTTATCTTTGTTATTTATTTTTTATTTGGCAATTTCAGGGCCGTTCGTCATCCAGCAAGTGACTATGTCCAAGGATTAAATGACCTTGCTATACCATTCTTGGTCGCATTTTTATTGGAAAGCCTATAGGGAAACATGGACACCTGGACTATGGACAATCTTTGTCCACATGACATGTTCAACTACCAAGCAGGCCATTATTCGTGTCTAGTGTCTTCAATAACAGTCTGCTTCAATGCGAGAAATGTGCTCTGGTGAAAGATTGCCTTGTGGTACCTTTGCCCAACCAGAACTCGGAACCTTTTTAAGACTGAAGAAACTAGTTCATCATATAGACGGTAAACGTTTCACTGATTCAGCTTTTCTGGCAATTTGTTTTCCTACTTATTAACTGTACTATGTAGTGGCTCTTAAAACTTAAAATAATTATGGAAATGAGATCTGTTTGTAATCTTACAGAATTATTTCTCCCCATATAGTATACTGAAAAGCACTTTTTTTGACGTCATGTTTTAGGTATTGCAGAACCAGTGTGAAATCACAAACAATGACGAGAGTTTGTTCAATTTTCCTTCTGTTGGTTCGATTGCAGTATGCCCGGGAGGTTTGTATTGCGAGAGTTAATAATTTTGCACTTCATATATATACGCACACACTAAATTGCTACCTTGCCACAAAACATTGCAGCTTGCATTGCAGGTACCATTTCATCTTGTCACATACCTGTGGGATACACATATCCTACTGAAGGAGACTATGTACGAAATCAATTTCCTTGTTTACATACAGTAAGTTATGGCACCCCTTACTGGTAGCTAGTTTGTGCAAATCCTCATCTAGTTGTTAGAAGCTGCACAATACCGACACTTCAGATCACGTAATGTTGAACAAAAGGTCCTACTTGAGTAAATGTTTGGCATAAATGGTCACCTTAAACTTTTAAAAGAGGTTCACGTCCTTATTATGTACACCAATAGCGGCCTCTCTGTCATGCATGCTAGTTTCTGATGTCAACCCGTTTCAATCTGTCATATGCATTTCTAGGAGATGCTGGTGTTTGTCCAGCACCTTCCAACTAGGACCTGAGCGCACGATGAGCTCTGAGATTTGGTTTCGGGTTTAGGACATATGCATTTCAAGAGCTCTGAGATTTGGAACACATTCTCTCTTGTAACTTGTAAGTACCTGATACTACAGAGCTTCTTAATTACCCAGTGACAGATATGAGATGCCAGTTCCTTGTCTGTGAATTATTTACCTTAGCAATCAAGCAGGTTACCGTGATTTTTTTTTCTTTTTTGATCTCAGCAGGATACCGTCTTTATTGGCCTACCAAGTATACATTCATATCTATTAAAAATTATTTTCGTAAAAATTAGAGAAACTTGTAAAAAACCGACCATTGGGCCTTTTTATCTGAGGTGAATAATTAGGAATGCAAAAAAATATAAATATTCATTTCCTCATATATTAATAATTATTTCCTCTCTGCCACAAGTTCAATAATTACTAGCACTAGGTGGCAGATCTTACCCTTTTTGTTTGTGTGCGGTGGTGGCGTAACAAATTCCAATTTTCAGGGTAGTTTCATCACCCCAACTTGTCATCATGCCATAAGTTAGACTTGCGGACTTGCTACTGTTTTTTAAATATATTTGGTTAGAGCATCTCCAAAAGATATGCTATCTTTGTCGTGTATTGTATATTTAGATTTTTATAGAGAAAATTGAACTCCAACAGATCTTCTATTTGGTTTTGTATAATAACAAGTATGTTATTCCTGAAATCTCGTTGGGCATAAATAGCAAGCGAACCTGATTTTCTATCTTGTGATGAGAAATAGCAAGTCTATTGAAAAGCTCTTCTTTTTTAGAACTTCTATATTTTACAAAAGAGCTAAACTATGTAATTTACCTATTTATTTTACCATATCTGTTGGAGGTGCTCTTAGAACACTACATTTTCTTAGCATCTTGTCTCATATGTTATATATTTCTTTTTTTACCAAACTTTGCCATATATATGGCTTCTTTGCTGCTTCCCATATATTTTTTGTGCCTGCTATAGTTTGCTGAAAGTTAGGTGTGTCAAGTTTGGACATGAACAGATCGATTGAGCATAAGAAAAAAAAAGTGATGGAGAAATAATTCTAACCTCTTTAGATTAAGCAGTCGAGATTGCAGTATTGTGCTTGATTACTCTGAGAAGCAATGTTTGCGCATCACCCGTACACTGAGAAATATTGTTAATTAATGTTCGGTCTAGCAAGCTCGCATAGTCTCATATGGAAGAGAGGGTTCATTACTATAGGTGACAGATAACCATCCACGGCCAAAGAGTAGGACAAATGCTCCATTAATTTCTCCAATTCTGTACATCATTTCCATCCAAAAAAAGTTGTTACATTTTGTCATCATGTCTATCAGCCGGATGCATTTCCTGCGCACCTTTTGATTTTGAAAAAGGAATAGCTAGGTGGACGGACACATTTTTGTAGTACTCCGTATTTGTCTAGTGCACAACATGTATATATATTATAAAATATGTTTTGCACTAAATCATTGTTTTAAAATTGCATTATGCTGCATTTCATTTTTTGGTCGGATCGATAGTGGAGGTAGATCAAAGTATAAAGGGAGGCACGTGACAAAGATATACAATTAGCACAGAAGCATTTGATACTACAGTTAGCACAGAAGTATGTAAAAGTAGTTGTCAAGTACTCCCTCCGTCTCAAAATAAAAGTCATTATAAGAGTGTGTAAGTTAAATTTTTTTAACTTTAATTAGATTTATAAAAAATACATGTAACATTTATATCTTTAAATAAATTTATTATAAAAGTATATTCAATGACCTATCTAATGATATTAATTATATATTATAAATATTTATAGTTTTTTATATATAATTGATTAAAATTTAGAAAAATTAATTTCTCGACAAATAAGAATGACTTCTGTTCAAAAATGGAGGAAGTACCGTGCTATGTAGTGGGCTGGGCCAGGCCGACCTCAGAATTTGATAGCGCTGGGTGTGGGCTCGGCCTACTTCTTCCTTGTTCTCCCTCTGGGCTCTGATCCCACTCCCTGTTGTTGCTGATGTCTAGCCCAGTCTTGCCTCTAGTAGTTCTCAGATTTTGCACCCAAATTGTATGCGAATTTGTACCAAAAACTTCGTGGTTATCGAGTTGAGGTGTGAAGGCTCAACAAATAGCAGACCAATTATTGGGAGTTTAGCACATACTATACAACTTGACGGGGTCAGTACGTCGAATCATGGACTCCATTATTAGCAACTAACTACTACTCATGAATCATGATAGTATAATACAATAAACGATGTGAATTACGTACTGTACTAGCAGCTGGGTACCAGCAGTCGGCGTCGGCGTCGCCGGCCGTCTAAGTCTGTAACTGAGTGTCACTCTCAACATGTTCAACGACTGCACGGCCCAACACGTCAACAACAAGAAGCGCCAATCCGATCTGCATAAGGGCTCATTCGGTTACTCCGGCATTCGTTCCGGCTATCCAATTGCTTTATAAATTAGCTTATGGTTTCGGACGGAAATCTTCCAGAGCGTGATTCCGAGAAAAACGAACAGGCCCTAATTCCAGTATCAGACTCTACTTCTTCTTCTTTTTTTTTTTAGGAAACAGGAGGAGCAGGGCTCCTACTGAAATTTATTAACCAAAGCGTACAACAACATAAAGAAAGAAAAAAATAATGAGCAGAAACTTGAACTAAAGCTTCTAAAAGTTAAGAGAAAACCTTAGGGAACAAAGAAAGAGTGAGAGAAAGTCCAGAGTGTTACAGGTTTGAACTGATCCATGACTCAAAGAGGGGATTATTATTCGCTTCACAACAAAAATCTGAAAACACATTTGTTTAGCAAAACATCCTTGATTTGAGTGACAGATAATTCCAAATCCGTTAAAAAAACAAATAAGATGTGCCTTTTTAGAGGGAATCAAGTCGGGTGTGCTTCACCTAATCAGTATAATAATATGCTTCTACTACACATAACAACTTCCGGACATGGGTTCAACAAAAAAATTAGATTAAATCCATTTTTGGTTCATCAACTAATTTTGACTTCAAACTACAAAATGGTCTAACTTTAACACCTCAACTATCAAAACCTCAATTTTGACCCTAAAACCATCTAAAACCCACTAGAAACAAGTTTGGGGTGCTAAAGTTGGATAGTTTTGTAGCTAGAGATCAAAATTAGACAAAGATAAGAGTTAATGGACTAAAACTAATCTAACGTAAGCATAACAATATTCTGAACAATAGGTACAGTTAAAAATCCAAACCACGTCTTCCTCCTCTCGCTCAGCTCAAGCATACTCGTCCAAGGAGATGTCTGTCCCCACCTCTCTTTCTCTATATATTGTTGAAGCCATTGTTCACCAAATTACTCATGGAGGGGTTTGGTTTAATTAAGTCTTTCGTTTGAGAAACCAACCACGATAGACAAAAATCAAGTTACCCCTAGCATACCTACTACAAATTCGTACAGTGTAAATAAAATTTATTATTATGAGAGCAAGATTGTCCCGTTTACTAGTATTTATGCTGAATAAATCAATTTTTCTAGAGTATTTTTACTTTTATTAAATTTTTTTAAAAAATATTTATATGGCACCAAATGGATACATTATGAAAATATAGTTTATGAGATATCTAATGACACTAATTTGGTGCCATAAATCTTGACGTTTTTCTATAATTTAGTCAAACTTTTAAAAATTGACTTGAGACGTGTCTAGAAAATGATTCATCCCATTCCAAACCTCTATGAGAGCAGGTTTTATGGGGCTTCACCAGTGAAACCATTTCATTTGACCACATTTGACAGAAAACAACTTCAAATGACTCCTTAAGACGGTGGAGAAGCCATGCCAAATGGAGTCTGACAGCCAAAACATAAAGGTGAGGTACAACAAGTTCACCAAATTGTCTTGCTATGAAAATCCTTTAGGGATGAGTGAGATAACTCCTGGTTAATTAGACACTAGCGGGCTGTGATGCTAGTAGTTTTACAAAAAGTGTATTAAATCAAGGCTATAATACAATTGTGATGGCCATCAGTTTTATATAGTACAGGATTATAGTATACTGCTCCGCCCACAGCTGTAGCAGAAAATAGTTCTCTCAGAACAAAAAGAGCTTTAGAAAGATGAACTTCTTTCATAAATCCGTGCTAAACGCCTAAACTGCAAAACCTACAAGGCTACAAAACCACTGTTTATATGTAAAGTAGTATATTTGTTATGGCTTCCTCGATCCACGGCTCAGGTGGCACTGACCTGACGATCAATCTTAGTGCCTCTTTGGCACAGCTCCTCAGGGCCCGGCTCCTTCTCCTCTTCTACTGTAGCTGCATTGTTCATAGAAGTCCCTTTTCTCTTTCTTCTCTATCTCTTTCACTGACAGCACCAAAGAAGGAGGAGCCAGGATTTGAGGCTTCACCGCTCCGGCTCCTACGTGCTACAGTGTCGCTACAGTGCAAGAACCGGAGCCAGCCGAAACCTCACCAAAGAGACCCTTAACAAGGTGATGTAGGTTTCTGTTCGCGTACGATAGAACAAAACCAAATATAATCTGAGATCTGACACTCCAGTAGTTAAAACAGTCCCTATACCATGCATAGCAGATTGATCAGTCACATCAATGAAAGAAACAACCCACAGAGCCGAAGACTACACAAACGCCAAAATGTGAGGTTATTTATCACTCGTGCCGCAGCTTATATTCTCCCCTTCAATAGCCGTCTGCTCTCAGGAAGCCACGTCCAGGTCACCACTACCCATACGTTTGGTTAGGAGTCGAGGTGGAATGGGACGATCCTGACTCTGTTTTATAGGACGGGATGATTCTATTTTCTGTTTGGTTAGGGAGGGATGGAATCGATCCGTTTTCTGTTTGGTATGGAGACATCAAAAGTGGGATGAGCAACTGACAAATGGGACCCACTTGTCAATTTTTTTTTCTTTTCCTTTTTCTTCCCTCTTCTCTTTCACGTATCTTTTCCGAACCACACGCGCGCATGCGAGGCCCGGCCGCGAGTGACCCGCTCGCGCTTCCTCCGCTCCTTCCCCGGCGAGATTGTCGCAGCGGCGGCGGAGGGCAGAGCGGGATGGAGTTCGCCCGCGAGGTGATGGGTGGAGCTCACCCGCGGTGGCGCGGGCCAGATCCGGGGCTGCGCCGGCGCACTAGCAGGCGGATGCGCCGCCTCCGCCGCGCCCGCAGCTAGATGAGATGCCGCCGTTGCGCCCTCAGCCGGAGACGCCACCGCCGTTGGTGCCCTCAGCAGGATGCAGCCCCGCCGCTCGCGCCCTCAGCTTGTTCTGCTCGCATTTTTTTTTGGCGGAGAAGAGAGGAGTCGAGGGGGGTCGAACCCCGTCCGTGAAAAAAAGTGGAACGCGGGATCGGGCAATCTGGAGCGAATATAGGAGCTGGGATGACCCCGTTCCAACCGTGCCTCTCATCCAAACAACAACAAACCTGGATCCATCCCATCCTGCCCCTGCATATCCCAACAACCAAACAGACGGTACAATAGCCATCCGTTTTCAGCGAGGAAGTCGCGTCCACGTCCCCCGAACTCTGTGGACCGTCTGATTTTCCATCTGAGTGGCCATGATTGCTTGCAGCGGATTTCGCCCGGAGCGGCTTCTGGAGATTCTGTTTGAGTATTTTGGCTCCTCTCCTCTGTTTTAAAGGTCCGCAGGCCCAAATCTTGGGAACTTATTTCGCTCAAACCAGGCGTAACGTGGAATGTTCAAATTGTCATATCTGATTGGCATACATTGCCATGAATTTCTAAGGACATAGCCTTAAGCAGCACTTGAATTTCCTTTGTTACCGCAGTGAAAGTCAACAATTATAGTGAAAGCTACATTTGATTATAAATTGATTATAATAATTTATATTGTTTAATCAGTTTACAAAGCCTTGCTTTTGTATCTTACTTTACAAAAATGGTTAAGTAAGTTACAGAAGCATGAAGGCAAGAATATTCTTCACATGAAGCTTTTATGCATGTGAAAAACATTCTAGCCCTCTTTTTATGGAATATGTACCTCACATGCGGACAGGTGGAGTCTAGATTTTGCTCATGAAGGCTTAGAATGAGACATCGTCTTTTTACTAACGTAATCTTGCTTGGGTGAATTGTGTATATGTAGTGCCGGTTATCACTTTTTGTGTTACATCACAACAAACAAAAGGGAATTTCTAGCGTAACAAATTCCTTCTTCCTTCTGTCATCCTTAAATGTGTATTTTATTCCCCAATAGCATATCTGTATTATTCCTTTCTCATGATGTTATATATAGTTAGAACTGTGTACCAATCTGGTTACCAGGGAACTGTTTATAAAAAAAAAATGGATGGTATTTGGTCTGTCAAAAAAAATACCCATTGTTTAGTTCTGCACTATGATTTAGTAGCCCTAAAAAAGTGCTTGTGCACTGAATTTTGGTGTTTGCTGCTTGTTGTCAGAGGGGAAAATGCTGGTTTTTAGTCTAGCGGCAAAGCATTAGTGTTTAGTCCATGGTGATGATTCTCACTACTGGCTGTTGCATGCGTGCTTGGATGCTAACATATTGACTCTATCCATAAATCAAACATATGTTTACTCTCATCAAGTAAGTGGTACTATGATTTAGCACTACTACACGTGAGCATTTATATTCAAACAGTCTCAATCTCTTTCATGGCCTTTGTTGTTGACACAGCTTAACAACTTACAATAAAAATGTCAGCGGTGGTCACAGAACCTGCTTGCAGGCAATTATTGTAGGACAAAACCAATGATCAAGAGGTGCAAGTTCACTATCTCTTTGCTCACATCCTTTTGCACCTTTAAACTCTGTCTCTAGATACTTGAACATTTACCTTGGATGTGCAGGAAACAAGAACCAGTGAAGAATCCCACATAACTTGACTTGGGCAGCTGGGCAAAACACTAACAAAAATCAAAATGACCTCATTACCAAGATGCGTAGCCAAAAAGTAAGTTTACAGGCATATGAACACACCATGGTACATAGACCCCCATCTTTTTTTCCAAATGATGATTTTGCATCATTACAATTATATTCAATCAAGCTGATGTCGGCACAAAAACATTGCAGCAATACGCTCGCAAGCCTAAAGAGACCGAAGCAGGGGTGGTCAACAGTCTGTGGGGGTTTTTTCAGCAGGCCAGTTCGCTTAATTTCACCCTAGGCATACCAGTCAATTTGACATGCGATTGACAAGGAAGGAGTAATCAGTAACACAAGGTGGAACGTGTCGGTGTTGTTTCATACAGTTCTAAATATATGGCCAAACAACCAGTTTCGAAGGCTATCGACTAGATAGTTGATATCTTGAATGTAAGCTATAGAATCGACTATTTTGATATGAATAAAAGATTAATGTGGTTAGCCGATCATATAAAACAGGAACAAATACAACACACCAAAATAGGACATTTTTGTCATGAATTACAATAAACCAATTGTATGACTAATTCTTAGGTGTTTAATCAAGATAAAGAATTACAGTATATGAAAAAATCAACTATCCAATTCATACATGCATGTCAATAAACAACCATCGTATCTATAGCAAATAAGATCTCTTAATCGACGTCGTCTGAATCCAAATAACTTTAACAGAGGGGATCGATCTAAGTCGTTACAGCTATGATAGAGCCCTTAGAATCACTAACTGATGTATTTGTATTTCTAATCAAATATGAAGGCAACATGCATAGATAAATTGAGAGTATCAGAGAACATGTGTTGTATTTATTAAACCACTGTCAATCGGCTAAAACAGCCGATATTAACATAGTAAATAAAAAAATCCGCATATTCATCTCTACGAATAAAATCTATTAACCGACATCGTCTGAATCCAATCAGATATAGTGGGAATCGGTCAAAGCCGCTACAGCCATAATAGAAACTCCAGAAGAGGATAATAAATTTTAAACATAAAGCTGAACATACCCTTGAATGTGTACCATGTAAGACGTAAGATTGAAGTAAAACAATCAATTTAGCAGACTTAATTGTCATGCAGACAAATACTAACCATGATGGAACATACCAAATTATATATTAAGCAGTATGATTTCAAACTGATCTACCTCAATCTTAGTTAAGAAATAATTTAGCAGGCTTAATCATCATGTAGACAAAAACTAACCATGAAGGAACATAGCAAACGATTAAGCAGTATGATTTTAGACCAATCTATCTCAATCTTAGTTGAGTAAGGGCCTGTTTGGATCTTCCCCTCTAAACTTTACAGCTCTAAATTTTAGAGCTAAAGCTTGAAACAGATGGTCTAAAGTTAGCTCTAAACTTTAGCCCACCTCAGATTAGAGTTTTAGTCATCAAAAGTGAGCTAAAGTGGTCTAAAGTTTAGAGGCCTCTAAAGTTCAGAGGTAGAGATCCAAACGGACCCTAATATTGTTATGACTAATGAAACATCAATTCTAACAATAATGATAACTAAACCGATCTAAGTAAAGCAAAGCAAGCTTAGCTCAACCTAGATAGATTTGATAACTATTGATATTACATTAAACAACAAAGTTACTTAACACAAAAAATAACAATAATTGGCTTATATCATGTATCATAAGTGATCGGTCGATGTTGTTACATCCTTACAAGATGATGATACAAGCCATGACGGTACTTAAAGTAGGCTAGAGATCAATCGAAGTCGTTATAGCCTGATTTGGTGAAGAAACTCACCAGAATCTACAGTATTCGTACTCCTAAGGTTTTACCATGAAGCCAGGTTATATTGATTGATTGGATATCTTTTACAATAGTCGGGTCTCATATTTATATGAAATATGAAGACTTAGTTAAATACGAAGACTTATTGCCGAATATCAAAAAAGAAACTAATTTTTCTATAATTGTAGATAACTTGAGCCCTACTCTTTTCTTTCTTGTAGAGCCCGACACGTCTCATGTCACCTTCCAGCATGGACCCTTTTAAAATTGGAATTAAATCATAGGTCCCACCTGAACTCGAAACATATCCGATTTGCGGCAAATAGCCACTTCGGAAGAGAATAGCCGATCCTCTCTCTCTAATCAAGCTTGCCTTTTCACCACTTTCAAATATATCTATTGATGTCACTCAGATTATATAATAACTGAATTTCCATGCCTTCAATACTTCATAACACTATTTGTCCAAAATCTAGTGCAAACAACTGATATCTAAAGATGGCCTCATAATTTTCTGCTACTTTGCTTTACTGTACATTGATATTTTCTGCTTTGCTGTAGGTTAACATCTTTGATATCATTTTCTTTCTTTTGATTTCACTATGAAATCATTTCTGACCCCCATAAAAGTGAAATTAGCAGGTGGCATGATACAACACGTGGATAAAATACTTAGTAGTCATCTGGCATAAAATACTTAGCTGTTGATAAACTTGAGTTTGAAAGCATAAAAGTACTAGTAGAATTGATCCTTGAAAATATTTGGAACACTTACTAGAGAAACTTGAGTTTTAAGTGATTATCTGCAAATCTGCAATAGAATGCACTGAGCATATATACCTCACTATCCTTGAACATGGCACTTAATTGTTAATTCATGCTTCAGGTGTAAAGCCATAGTACTCACAACCCCTACAGGCTCACAGATTTGAGGTTAGATGGATGGTAGCTACTCAACCTTTTTACTCTTGTATTAATATATTTTCCTTTTTCTTTCTTATGTCATGGTCCCCATTAGTGCAGTATTATTTTACAAAGACATGGGAAGGAAGAAAACCTCCTTGTTTTCGAAAAATGACACATGGGAACGCCTTTCTGCATGTTGTAAGGCCTTGTTATGCACAATTTTGCTTATAACTGATTGAGAAATTGCAGATTCATTCTGTGAGGTACTTATATAAATATATTTGTATAAGAAATAGTGTAGCGTTTGAGAATGTTTTAAGGCCACACACAATGGTAGAGCTAATCACTAAGCCAACTTCTCTAATGACAGTCTCAATGGGTTATTTATAAGGGTTCCTATCTCTATTAATTACCATCAGAGCTCAGTTTTTTGTTGATGTGGAAAAAGAATTAATGTAGAGAGAGAAAGCACAAAATGGAGAAACGATTTCTTATTCACGAGACCGAGTCTTCACTAGAATGAGTGTTGTAGAAACTGCACAAACCTTGTTGGGAAAACACTAATAGTTTCCATCCAGATCAATTACTCTGTGCCTCCACCATTAAATCACAAATTCCTGGTGTGCGCCTGCCTGCTAGCTCTTGCCTCTGCAATTCCTCTGTGTGCGCTCGCCAACTCTTTCCCGTGTGCCCTCGCATTGCATGCCCTCTCATGCATTGGCAAAGTACTAGTCGCAGCGCTTGCCAGCGTCCTACTTCTCAGACCTATCATAGCTCTTGTCGACCATGGTGGCGTCCCTGCCATACACGGGCATGGTGCGCACGTTGCAGATCCCGTTATTCTAGCATCATGCTCGCATCGTTATCCATCTGATAAATGAAAGCCATAGTTTAGTTTTGAGTAATTGATAAAACCTTTAGTACTAACCTATTGTCTGTAAGTGATATTTTGAGATAGGTTGGTACACATTAAATAATGGAGCTAAGTGATCATGGTGATGGATGGTGAAGATCACATGTGGAGGACCAAGTACTCTAACTTAAAAAGAAGAGAAAAACAAAAAAGATCAAGGCAAAGGTATAACTTGATATGACCTTTTTGTTTTAGCACTCAAGCCACCATAGAGGGTGTGAGTGTGTTTAGAATTGACAACCATACTATTAAGAGGAGAAATCTAAGAGATTCGGTTATCAAGTGCCACTAGGTGATCTAACTAGATGCATATGCGTTAGACCTAGTTTGCTAATTAAACATCCTTGAAAAAGACTTGTGAAAATGCTAACACACATTGTGTTTAGCATTTGTGAGAAAGTGTTAAGATATTAGAGAAGAAATATGGTTCACTATGAGTGACCGAACACTGGTCCCCGAGGGACCAAACGTGTCTAGTGGCTAACCGTAGGCACCAGTTGTTCACTGAATGTGGACCGGATGCTGAGTGAGTCTGGTTAGTGATGACCGAACATGTCCAGTCATGAAATGTTGTCTCTAGAACCTTACTGGAAACACTCACATTGTCACGTGTCTAGTGGATATGAGAGGTTGTGTTAACTATTGATGGCTCTTAACACCTAAATATAGCCATCAACTATTGCATAAAATGATAAGAAACAAACTACAAAGCATAGTTGTAGGGTTCTATCCTAACGAGTTCCACGAGTTTTGGTGTTCTAACTTGTTTTGCAGGACATTCAAGTTTTACTATATAAAAGTACCTCAAATAAGGAATTGGATTACACCATTGTGAAGAGCTCGTTGAGCCGATCGAAACGGACCTAGCACTTGCTATATTTGGAGCCCCGATGAGAAAGATATCAACACTGCAATGGAATTCAACTTGGGAACAATCTAGAACATATTAGAATCATCATCCACTATATATTTGAGGGATTAAATTGCTAGAATCCCATAGCTTTGGTAAATCTATATTTTCTAGGGACTATTCCAGAGAATCATAGAAGATCTAATTATCAGAATAATTATGGGAAGAATCTCGCGGTGGGATATTTTCCTTTGTACTCAGGAAGGGTCCAGAAGGCAACTGAATGAAGCGGGGCCCGAGAAGTGGATATAGAGGGCCGGCCGGCCCAAGCCCATGTCAGGTGGCACGCTACAGTAATGGGTCCAGACTCGCTTCTAGAAGCTTCCTCCACCGCCTCCTTGGATTCATCTCGGCCCTACGTGAAGTCAGTTTGATCCAACGGCTGTTGTGCACCCCACCGGATTATAAATAGAGGGGCAGACCCCCCCCTCTCCAGGGCATCTCATCTCATTATTCTTCTCCATAGCAAAAGCTAGGGTTTCAATTTTAAGTAGAGAAGGAGCGAGGTCCCTCTAGTTGTCTAGATCTAGTTCTTCTAGTTCAAGCTCATCTAGTTATAATTAGAGGTGAGAGAGATGAGGAGAGAGCTAGGAGGAGCTGGATCTGTCGGATTTTCCTCAATATTGTACCTTTGCAGCATCTGGTTCTGAGGAATCTCCAAGTTCTTCATTTATTATTTCTAAGTATCTTATTTTAGTTCTTACTTTATTCTATTTACGGGATCTCTGCTTGTATTGAGTGCTCTGGTTTTCACGTGGAATTAGAGTAGTAAGCGATAGTGTAGACATGGTGTCTAGACTAGAGTTTACGTGAGTTTGCGCCCAATCCCACGGATAGTTGTGGTAGCCCCAGAGGTGACAGCTCTATAAGGCCTTTGTAGTCCACCACGTTCGGATTGGTGTTTTGTAGAGCTTTTGGCAGCCTCCCCCCGACTACCTTTTTCCTAGTCTTTGTCGAGAGTCGGGAAGGTACTGTTGCTCCAAAGTAGGTAGAGTATCATGGGCCTTTGATTAGATAGAACCCCTTAGAAAACTATAAAATCTCTCTTTACCTAGTTATCATTCTATATCATTATTTACCTAGTTATCATTCTCTACCCATTTATCTTACCTATTAAAATAATATATCTTCCCTAATAAAATATTCTATCATATCTATCTTTGGACGTTCTTAGTTCTTAACAAGTTCACTTCGTGTTCCCCGTGGAAATCGATACCCTTGGAATACTCACGGGTGAAAGCTACAACGGTATCTATGCGCTTGCGGATTTATCTATGTGTGTTAAGAAATACCAACACTAACTGTGTGGACCAAATGTTGTCACGATTCGGTCACCAAGAGTCAAACATGTCTGGTTGATGAAATAGGTTTCTAGACCTCTTTGGAAATGATCATACGCCACGTTTGGCACATTCAGTCATTTGCATAGGTGCATCCGGTGCAACATAATGAGTTGTTTTGCATGTGCTAGCCATTGGGATCCAACAAACACAGTTGAAAGGTGAATACATGTAGCGGCCATCCGTGCACTAGACGTGTCCAATGCACTAGACAGTCGTGTCCGGTCACTCCGAGTTTTGTAAGGTGTTGGGGCGATGGCCATTTGAGACTTGGGTCCCTATTTAAGCTTGGTGGCCGATTTGGGGGACAGATTTTGTTCATTTGCTTCACTTGACATTTGCTACAGCTAAGACACTCCACTCCCACTACTCCTACTTGATTGTTTTGACCATTCTAGTGAGTTTGGAGAGCTAGTGCATTTGCATCGCTTTGGCGCATCTAGTGGCACTTGAGCTTGCATCACTGCGGTTTCTCTTGCTACTCTTAGATTTTGTTGACTCCTAGACAACTTGGAGCAGCATGTATCATTTAGCGAAGATTGGTGATTATCTCCGGTTTTGATCGGTGGATTGTGAGGGTTCTTGAGCCTTCCTCGTGGGAGTTAACCAAAGGCCTCTCTAGTGGTTTGCTCGTAGCTTGTAGATCACCACCTTATGTTGATTGTGCGGCACCCGGTTGTAGGTTAGGCATGTAAGCCTATTAGCACATGAATCACCAAGTGGGTGTATTGCTCCAACAAGAAGTAGCTTGCTAACAAGCAAGTGAACCTCAATAAAAAAATCTTGTGTCATCTCTTTGGTGAGGATTTCTCTTATGTGTATTGGTTGATTAGATTACCTATCATCACGTTAGTATAATCCACACAACTCTATCTTTGCATTTAGTTTGTTCATCTTATTGCAAAGTAGAGTAATTATCTATGTAGTGTAGTTGTATACATCTCTAGGATAAATAGGTCTTTATTTAATAATTGGATCACTATTTTTGCTTTGTGTGCTATAGAATTCCTATGAATTAGAACTACTGGATAGGTGGCTTGCATCTTTTGGTAGTGCTACTTCTTGTTGACACCGTTTTTCGGCATATGTCAAATGAGCTAAGACTTGCATTAATCGGTAGCTGTTTTCTATCGGCATCGGCATGTTATTGGTTGACGTTACCGATGAGAATGAATTCTGCAAATAAAGTTTGTTGCCGATGGAAGCTAAACAACAGCATTGGTTACCGATAAGGGTCTTGTCAATAAATATTAATTGGTGAAGACAAGTTACCAGAAGTGTAAGGTTGCCGATTGGGAAATATTGCCGATGTCGATAGGCATGGAGTGACGATGCTGATGGGCACAGGGCAACGTGGCGGCTGATTGTCAGTAGAAGATTGCCGATGGCAATAAAAGGAAGTTGCGGATTGAAGAGTCTGCTGATGGAAGTTTCATCGAAGAGAAGACATAAGGAAACTAGTGATCTCATACCATTATTGTTATAGAAGTTTGAGTCCGACTCTTGCACGAGTCGTTTGTTTCCTTAAAAGTAGAGATGTCTGTTTTGGAAAATAGTATTGTTATTTGGGTCCGACTCCTGCGTGAGTCAGTTATTTCCTTTGAAATAAGAGTTTGTTTTGTTTAGGAAAGGTACAAGTCGTGTCTGTTTACAACTCCCATTGCCAGAGTATAAATATGTACCTAGGGGTCGTGAAAAAGACAATCAATCATCTATCAAATAAAATCAATTACTCTTATTTACTTTCAATGTAATTTACCTTTTATCGCATTAGTTCTAGTCTATTTACGAGTTCTTCAAGCTTCGACGGGCTGCATCTCCTTGATCTCTGTCAAATCCTTGCAAGTTCCACGTGGGAGTAATCAGAGCCTTGACATCCGGGCGCATCGTTGTTGTCTCGTTCAGCTCTACTCTAGTTATCCTGAAACAAGTCTGAGTCTTGGCATCCGGGCATATCATCGTTGTCTTGTTCAGATTTTGTTCTAGTTATCGTCCTTGTCGATTAACTGGTCAAATCGACTGGCACACCTTTGGATATCGAATTCAGGTAATAGCCCGAGGTGTTCGCAGATCCTGATGCTTTTTGTGTCAACACCTCTTTTGGCACACCTGGTGGGACAAACTATACATCTATCATGGGTGATAACTCCGACGTTAACCAGAGGAACGTTATTGAGGTCTCTGAGGCCGATCTAAAAGATGATCAAAGGCTGGCTATGGAGCGGGCTATGGAGGAGTACAAGCAATTGTATCTGAAGTCCTTCAGCCTAAGCAGGAGCGGCGAAGCTATCCAGAAGCAAGATCTGTCGTTGCCACGGCAGGTCACGTATGATGCCAATCCTGGTAAGTTGCAAGAGATGGTTAATTCTGCCTTAAATCAAGCATTAATTAGCCACTCCAATGTGTTGTCCAATACTGTGTACAATGCTGTTATGCAATCTTTCAAAGAAGGACATGCACCTCAATATGTTGGTCCAGCGTATCACCAACCTGGATCGGCATCTATAAACCCATCGGCAGCCCCAATGGCGTCTTCCACTCCCGTGGATCCATCTGCCGATGTGGCTACACCACCAAGGCCAAGTCCTGAAAGCGTCACCAAGCTTAGTGCAGATCCAGTGGCGTCAGCAATGTCGGGACCTGCTATCTAGAATCATCCAGCTCCTGCCAACTGGTGGGGTTACGGTATGTCTTCAAATCCATCCGCTGGTTCTAATCTGGTGCAGGGAGACAGTTCAACTTGGAAGGGCTCCATGGCATCGGCAATGCAATCACAGACGATGATCCCTATGATGCATTGCTCTACGTCTTCTCCAGTTGTACAAGTGCCATCAGAAGATTTCCAGGTGGTGATTCCTAAAATACCTCTGATGCCACCATCGGCAAATTCTGTGCCGATGCAACACAGTATAGCAACTGGAAGTAAACCTATGGTTGTAAATCCTCAAGCCAGAGTACTAGCACATCAAGGTAACCAATTTGTTGATTACTCTAAGGTGCAGGAGCAGCAGGTGCCGATTAGCTATCAGCCATCGGTAAATCACATGCCGATGATTTATAATTCTGGATGGGCCAATCAGCCGCCAGCTCAACAGCCTGGCATACTGATGTATCACTATGGAAGTCCAGCAAACACTCAGAATGGGGCATCGGTACATCAACCGATGAATATGACGACACAACATAACCCAGTAAGTGTGCAAAATTATCCATCGGTAAGTCAGCCGATGCATAACGTCCAGATGTCCGGTGTTGCGCCCATGCCAACTACCCTGAACCATCTTCTACCAAGACCTGAAGGGGCGCATCAGCCGGCTCCACCAGTCAACAACTAGTCAATGAGTCGGCAAGAGCAGGATGCATATTGGACCGATAAGATCGCCGAAGTCATGAAAGAACAATTCGACATTAAGCCCAAGGTTAATACATATTCTTATCAGACACCGTATCCTCCAGCATATGATTTAATTCCTCTCCCAAATCAGTACAAGGTACCTGATTTTACCAAATTCTCCGGCCAAGATGACACATCAACGATGGAGCACATCAACCGCTTCATTATCTAGTGTGGAGAAGCTGCCAGTAGAGAGAAATTGAGGGTGAGATTGTTCTCATCATCATTGTCTGGATCGGCATTCACATGGTTTATATCATTGCCTCCAAACTCTATAATTACATGGGCCGATCTAGAGAGGCAGTTTCATAAATACTTCTTCGATGGCATACATGAGAAGAAGATTACCGATTTGGTTAAGCTGAGGCAACGCAATGACGAATCGGTGGAGACCTTTGTTTAGAGGCTGCGAGACATGAAGAACAAGTGCTACAGCCTGGTACTTGATGATCGGCAACTGACAGATTTGGCTTTCTAAGGACTACTGCCGCATATCAAAGATAAGTATGCGTCTCAAGAATTTGAAAGCCTAAGTCATCTGGTGCAAAGGATTGCCGATCAGGATGTCAAAAATTTTGAACCCAAGAAGACTTGGAATAAGAAGGTGACCTTCGTTGGGCAAGAAGAGGATTCTGAGTGAGACGAAGAGCTAAGCATCGATGCGGCCGAATGGGTGAAGGATAAGAAATATGTATCTTGTCCGTTTGGCCAGAAGGAAGCTGAAAGATTCACCTTTGATATCACCAAGGCCGATAGGATGTTTGACTTATTACTTCAAGAAGGGCGGATCAAGTTGGCGCCTAATCAAGTAATTCCATCGGCCGAGGAGCTTAGAAAGATCAGGTATTGCAAGTGGCACAATGCGACTTCGCACAGTACCAATGACTGCAAAGTGTTTAGGCAGCAGTTGCAATTAGAGATTGAATCTGGATGAATTATATTTGAAAATTCTAAAGCCCAGAAAGCGATGAAGATTGATCAGCATCCGTTTCCAAATAATATGGTGGAAACTAGTGGAAAAACTAAAGTGCTGACATTGGAAGCTGCCAGGAAGAATGCATCGGTAGATCCTGACCATCAAGTAGCTGAACGTGATGAGAGGAGGTTTGCCGATGACAGAAAGGGCAAGAAAGTTGCCGATGAGGGTAGCAGTGCCAAGAGGGCTCCTGGTGTTGTAATCACGCATAAGCAGCCAAGGCGAGAATATCGGCAATCGCAAAAGGAGCGATATCGACAGGAAGAAGAGCACCAAGAATGGCTTCGGCATAAGGACCACTGGAAGTGTCCCTTCTTCGTTCACTGTTGGGAGGAAGGCATAAAACTACCTACTGCTGATAATTGTCTTGAATGCAATGGGTACTACCCTACCGATCGGATATCCAGGTATGCTAGGCCGCTCAGAGAGAAGAAATCGGCACATGACCGACTGGGGGCAAGATCAGCGCGCATAACAGGCTTGGCAGGTGTGTTGGTCAAGAGGAACTTGAGGAGATGGCCAATGCAAGAGTGCCTGATGAAGAAATATTCTCCAGAGATCCAAACGTTAGGAGTGGTGCCGACACAAGCAGCGAGAGGCAGCACCAGCCTGTTTGGAAAACCAAGCTTCCTCAGTGGTGCCCTAAGGGTCTGACGAAGACTCAGAAAAGGAGAATCCAGCGCGAACGCCAAAGCGACTTTGACAGTGAAAATCCTTCAAGGGAAAAGCAGTGGAGGCCAAAGCGTAAGGATAGGGATCCATCGGCAGAAATCAATATGATCGTCATATTGCCGATGGAGTTCATGGCACCTGTCAGTGACGAAGAAGAGGCTGCAGAAATGGCGCAATTGGTCTTGGATCCGATGGCAGCTGTCTTTGAGAAACCTGCCGATGATGAAAGGCAACACCTGAGGGCCCTGTTTGTTAAGGGCAAAGTGGATGGACAGCCTGTAACGAAAATGCTGGTGGATGGCGGGGCGTCAATAAACATAATGCCATATGTCATGTTCAGGAAGCTTGGAAAAGGCGACCAAGACTTAGTCAAAATGGACATGAAGCTCAAAGACTTTGAAGGCAATGTGTCACCAGCCATGGGAGCCGTATGCGTTGAATTAACCATCGGCAGTAAAACTTTACCGACAACATTTTTTGTGATCAGTGGCAAAGGTACCTACAACTTGCTCCTAGGAAGGGATTTGATCCATGCTAATTGTTGCATTCCTTCTACGATGCACCAAAGTCTTGTGCAGTGGGTTGGAGACAAAATTGAAGTCGTCCGGAGTGAGACCCCATCGATTGTTGCATCGGCAGAATCGGAAACTTATGAGCAAACCAGGTGCATATCAGGTGAAGCTTGGGACACGGAGTTCCTCAAAGTTGCCGATCACCGCATTACACCGATCCAAGCAGTCGGTCCTGAAGAAGAGTTTTAATGGATCGATTCACCGATGATGGAAAACTGGGACAGGGGTTCACATCGGCTGATGATTTATTAGAAGTAGATATCGGCGATGGTAGTAAACCTAGGCCAACCTTCATTAGTGCTAATTTAGATTCCCAATGTAAATAGCAGTTGACTGATTTGTTAAAGGAATATAAAGATTGTTTTGCTTGGGATTATACGGAAATGCCTGGCTTAGACCGATCAATAGTTGAACATCGGTTGCCCATTAAATCTGGTTTCCAACCGCATCGGCAACCTGCGCGCCGATGTAATCCTATGGTGTTGCCTGACATTAAAGCTGAAATTACAAAGTTAATTGAAGCTGGATTTATTCGGCGATGTCGATATGCCGATTGGATTTCTAATGTGGTTCCTGTGTATAAGAAGAATGGAAAACTTCGTGTTTGTATTGATTTCAGGAATCTCAACAAGGCTACACCGATGGATGGTTACCCGATGCCCGTTGCCGATCTGCTGATTGATGCTGCTGCTGGACATCAAATCATTAGATTCTACGAATAAGGAAGCTATAAGTAATGCAACTATGAATCTCATGGAGAGTTCGATCCTGGCTCAGGATGAATGCTGGCGGCATGCTTAACACATGCAAGTCGAACGGGAAGTGGTGTTTCCAGTGGCGAACGGGTGAGTAACGCGTAAGAACCTGCCCTTGGGAGGGGAACAACAACTGGAAACGGGAGGATGGTAATGGTGGGTATAATCAGATATTCATGGCTGAGAAAGACATATCCAAGACTGCTTTTAGATGTCCAGTTCATGTCAGTTTATTTGAGTGAGTTGTCATGACTTTTGGCTTGAAGAATGCCGGTGCTACTTATCAAAGAGCAATGAATTTTATCTTTCATAAGTACATCGACACGATAGTCGAAATCTATATTGATGATGTGGTGGTCAAGTCTGGAAATTTTGAGAAGCATCTTGCCGATTTGCGAAAAATCCTGGAATGCACAAGGGAGCATGGGTTGAGCATGGGTTGAAGATGAATCCTAACAAGTGTGCACAAGGGAGCATCGGTAGGTCAGTTTCTGAGTTTTATGGTGCATCCGAGAGGCATCGAGATCGGCAGGAAATCTATTGATCCGATTAACAAAGTGGTTGCTCCTACAAACAAGACTGAGTTGCAATCCTTGATTGACAAGATTAATTTCATTAGAAGATTTATATCCAACTTATCTGGTAAGATTAAATCTTTTAGTCCATTGTTAAAGCTGAAAGCCGATCAAGAGTTTACATGGAAAGAGGAACAACAGTTAGCCTTGGAGGAGATCAAAAAATATTTGGTATACCCTCCAGTCTTGGTTCCACCTCAACACGGGAAGCCTTTCAGGTTGTATTTGTCTGCCGATGACGGTGTTATCGGATCAGCCTTAATTCAAGAATTTGAAGGGAAAGAACGTGTGATATATTATTTGAGCAGAAGACTGGTAGATGCTGAAACAAGGTATTCGGCCATAGAAAGATTATGCTTATGTTTATATTTCTCTTGCATAAAATTGAGGCATTATTTATTGTCGGCCAAGTGTACTGTTATCTGTAAAGATGATGTGGTTAAATATATGCTGTCGATGCTGATATTAAGTGGGAGAATCGGCAAATGGATTCTGACAGGTATGAATCGGCTAAGACAGTTAAATGTCAAGTGATAGCCGATTTTGTTACTCAGCATTGCAATGTGGTAAGCTCTGTAGAGATTGCTCCTTGGACTTTGTTTTTTGATGGGTCTACATGCAAAGAGGGGGCAGGTATCGACGTTCAAAATTAAGTGGATGATTAGGCGGAATGGATATTATTAGCCGACAATTCTTGAAGATTGCTTCAACTATTTTAAAGGGTGCCAGGATTGTCAGAAGTTTGGTAATTTACAGAGGGCGCCCGCATCGGCAATGAATCCTATAATCAAGCCTTGGCCGTTTAGAGGATGGGCTATTGATCTCATCGGCCAGATTTATCCACCGTCAAGCAAGGGGCATAAGTTTATACTTGTTGCTACCGATTACTTCACGAAATGGGTTGAGGCGATTCCTTTGAAGAAAGTAACATCGGCAAACATGGTAGATTTTGTAAAAGAACACATTGTTTACCGATTCGGTATTCCTAAAACTATTACTATCGATCAAGGAACCATGTTCACATCGGAAGAGTTTGATGAATTTGCTGCTAGTATGGGGTTCAAGGTATTGAATTCTTCTCCTTATTATGCCCAAGCTAACGGTCAGGCTGAAGCGACTAATAAAGGAGTTATTAAGCTTATCAAACGCAAGATTGACGAGAACCCTAGAAGGTGGCATGTAGTGTTAAATGAAGCCCTATGGTCGTATCGGATGGCATGTCATGGTGCAACCAAGGTTTCGCCGTATCAGTTAGTCTATGGACACGATGCTGTCCTGCCTTGGGAAGTTAAAACTGGTTCTAGGCGATTGTTTTCACAAGATCAATTGACAGCCGATGAGTATGATATTCTTATGAAGGATGAGTTAGAAGACTTAGCTAGTCACCGGTTGAGGGCTTTGATCAGTATTGAAGAAAATAAGAAAAGGGTTGTCAGATGGTATGACAAGAAGGTAAAGGTGAAAAAATTTGCCGATGGTGATCTGGTGTGGAAATTGATTTTACCGATTGGGACCAAGGATTCTAAGTTTGGAAAGTGGTCTCCTAATTGGGAGGGTCCGTTTCGGATAAATCAGTCTGTTCCTGGCAATGCCTATATTTTGGAAACTCTCGAAGGGGTTGCATTCTCCAGAGCGATCAACGGTAAATACTTGAAGAAATATTACCCTAGTATTTGGGTGGATGCATAAAATGCCTAGTTGAGTGCCAATGAAAGGAAAAGTTATATAATCATCGGTAAAAAACATACTGACATTATATCACAAAGCAAAATCAAGTGTTACATTTGCCGGTATGATGAATTGTAGCAAGTTACAACAAGGATTGAATAGCTGATATCGCACGCAGACGAATTTGCTCTATTTCTTCCATCTCCCTGGCATCATCATCGGCAGACCATTCAACTGGCTTGATTTTCTTCTTTAGTAAGATAGCTTGTTGGGCGTTTCTGTCTCTTTCTTGTCGCAGAGCCTTAATGGCGTCGGGCAGTTGAACTTTCTTTTGGCTGGCTGTGTTTAGGGCTTCTTCAACCCTTTTCAGTTCAGTCAGCAACTCTTCCCTCCTTGTCGATAAGTGAACGATCTCTTGCTCAAGATTGGCGCTGGAAGCTTCTACTTGGTCGATGTCTTTGTGCTTCTCATCGGCAACTTGTTTGAACTTAAGCATTTCTTCTTCAAGCTTTGATCGAGCAGTCCTATCAGCTATGCGACGAGAGAGTCTTTGATACTAGAGTTGTTTGCTCTCAAGAAACGCTGCCTGAAAGAGTGTTTCTTCTATATCGGCAGATAGGTGGCCTCGGATGTCTTTAAAAGCTATCTTTACTGCAGTGGAGTCTTGGACGAGATGGGATGTGTCTTGTTGCAGTAAAGATAGCAATGTTTTAAGCTTGAGTTTGACATCTGCCGATAAAGCTGGGGCAGAACTTTCTTCGTCTTCCTCTTCATTAAGAAGGTTGACGGCGAAGGAGAACAAGCTATTCGCTGGAGCAGAACCTTCTCTGTCTTCGTCTTCGTCGGGGAGCTTGATGCCGAAGGAGAACAAGCTATCGGGGGAGTCTTGGGCCTGAAAAAGAGAAAGTTAAAATTTGCCGATCATAAGTTTATACTGCAAGTTTTTAGATAATCATCTTACCATCTTGAAGCGGATTTCTTGCCTAGGACTTGGGAAGTTGGCTGGTATGGCCTCATCCTGGAGATCGGCAACGGTGGCCGATGAACACGCTTCTGTAGGAGGAGCGGTCGGTGCTGTTGGTGCTGTTGTTGGCGCTGTCTCTGCTGTGGCGGCTGATTCCTGTGGCGGTGACGCCATCCTCTATTCGGGGATGTTATCTGGTGTAGGTGCTAGTGCCGATGTCGATGTTGCAGTTGGTTCTTGTGGCGGTGGTATTGTTTCCTGGTCAAGGATTTCATCCATTGGCTAATCAGGGGCAGGCGCCAATGGTGGCTCTACTGTTGGTGCATCGGTAGCTGGAGTGGCTTGCCTAAGCGTTTCTTCTTTGGAGCGGCAGTAGGTGAACCGGCCCTTTTTGGTTGCGAAGCTTGGGGGGCATCGGCAGCATGAGTTGGAGAAGTTTGTGCGTTCGGAGCAGCTGCCGATGGCCTTGTTGCCTGTAAAAGGTATTCGGTGTAAGTTGAATAAAGTAAATATTGCCGATGAGAATTTGTAATCGGTATGAAAACTTACTGCAAAAGCCCGTGCTAAGATAGCAGCAGCAGCCGATGGGGTAGCAGTGGTCTTTGCAGGCGTCGGATTGGGCTTGAGGGTAACCTTGGGTACCCTTTGAGGTGTGAAGGCAGCCAATGTGGGAGCCTTGTTGCCGATGATTGATGCGGGGCTCATTATCCGGAGGTGGAAGTGCTTGCCGCTCTTACTCATTCGGGGGACTAGATCATCAATCTATAAGTGAAAAGGGGTCAGATGCCGATAGTAGGAGTAAATGATAAAAGAAATAATGAAGGACTTACTGCATCATTAGGGATGATGTGATCGGCGTCAATCAAATGCCGATAATGGTGTGATGATTTAGCGAACAGTTGGCTTCTCTATTCCTGCCACCAGGACTTGTATGACTCCGTAATGAAGGATGTTGGTGCCCAAGAGGATAAGTCAATGTTTGACGTATCGGCATGAGGAGAAAGATTGACGATTCTGTTCCAATCTATGGCACCGGAGATGACTTCTCTTGGCCTTATCACATTGGCATAACTAAGTTCGATCGGTAACTGACAAAATGCTAGTTGCCTTGCTGCTGCCGATGGATAGTAGAATTCATAGGATGGAGGAGCATTCTTCCCATGTCACACCCAAATTTCAAGGACGAAATAGGATGCATAACATTATGTGTGCCCAGGAATAATCCACACATAAGTTCACAAATTACAAAGTACCATCACAGAGTTTAATACATATCGAACTTGTATCCATTACAAGAATAAATAAAACAAGGAAGATAAACTAGCTCTTGTGGCTCCATTCCACAGGGAAAGGTCATCTGGTTGACCAAGCCTAGAAGTCTTCAAGGAACTCTTCATAGCCTCCTGCTTCTGTTACCCATCCGGGATTTTTATCCAAAATTGAAAAGAAAACAAGCGTGAGTACACTCGTACTCAGCAGTATAACATGGGGTTATGAAGCTCAAAAGGCTGACACTGGCTTACTGCATTTAGCACTTTTAGTTGGTCAAAGTTTTATTAACAAGTATCATCAGGTTATGCTTAAGCCCCAAAATGATCCCACTTATACCACTGCCAAAGTTTTAAAGAATCATAACCATCATCATTAAAGTGGTGGCAACGGAACATAAAAGTTGGTCAAGTTAATTAATTAAACCATCGGTTTTCCGGGCCGCTCGTGATCGTGAGCACGGCTGATATATCAGTTTTAACACTCTGTAGAGGTTGTGCATCTTTACCCGTGAGTCGTGATGCCCCGATTGCCCGGGTTAATTACTCCCATAACACTGCCAAGGTGAGTGGGCGGGGTTCACTATGAAACCTTTCATAGTATCTCGTCTAACAAGATTAGGGCTGCTAGGATTGCCAAGGGGCGATAGAGCTCCCCTTCCGAGTAGCATAACGACCCGTAGCCTATGCTCAAACTCGGACAGAGGCCGCACTATAACCAGCTCGGCAAGAGCCTAATGCGCCCGTTCGGGTAACCGCTAACGAGCTAGAAAAGAGCCTACTACTAAGTTAAAGGCAGAGCCATGTAGCTCCTACGGTAGCACTGTCAGTCCCAGCTTTTCCCAACAGTGAGTTATTAAAAGAGTTATGTTCCAATTGCCATAACAGGATCACCAATTCAATCAAAGCTTTATAACATTTGGCAGGGATCAGGTATTCATTTATATAAAGCACTAGCCATCTACCCATATGCATATCCCCAAGGGAACAAGGTAAAGGATTTCAATTCTAGGGAATTAAACTACGGGTATCAAATTAAACACATGCACATGAAAAGATAATTATGGTGAATAGGATAACAAGGAAAGTCCCATGCTATACTTGCCTTGGTTCTCAAAGTCCTGCTGGTCAAAACTCTCCTGATCAAAGAACTCTTGATCACCAACAAACTCCTCACTGCCTGAACTCGATCACGACATTTCAACAACACGCATTCCAATTGCATACATACAAAGCAAACAAGACTAATATTAGAACAGTACACCAATGACAATAAACAGAGTTAAAAGGTTTATAAAAAGATACTACGCATTGCTACGATCATTTCAACACGAATTTCACGAAAATCAGATTTAAAACGCAAAAGATATGAATTTAACTGGTTCTCTAGGAGCATGTTTAGTATTTGAATTATCATTGAAATTAAATAATTCAAACATGGACAACAGATGTTTTAACATGTAGAGAATTTCATTACGAACCTAACGCAACTCGAATCGTCCAAATCGGAGTTAAACTAGAGATTTTATAAACAAATTAAGGCAATGGCAAAACTGTAAATATCAGATTTCCATTTTTGGAATAACCCGAGAAAGAATACGTGTCTTGACTGAGAAAGCGTATTCTCGGAAATGCGCCAACGCTGCGACGCGGGGCCAACAGACCTGCCACACGGCGGCTTAGGATAGGGCGCGTCCACGGCCACAGTGCATGCACCCGAGTGCGGCCGAGGTCCACCGGTCCACCGTGGACCGGTGTTCATACCCCTTCGGGGGATTTAATCCTGGTCGCAGATCTATTATCGGACGGCTGGAAAACAAAGGAGGGGAGATGAGAGGAGTAGCCGGCCAGAGCTGAGGGAGGGCGCGGCGGCGCCATGGTCAACCGAGGCCCGAGCTCGCCGGAGTTCGCCGGAGAAGCTCGTCCGGTGTCCATTTCGAACGCCGATTGCATGGGAAGAAAGAGGGGGACGAGGCGAAGTCCGTGGTGCACTCGATTGAACGCGGGGAGGCAGACAGAGCCGACGTGGCGGTGCGCCATGGCCGGTGGCTCTGCGCTGTGCGGTTACGGCGACATAGGGCGCAATAACTCGAATTGAGGACACGGGACGGTGCGGGGTGGTCGTGCGATCGTCGTGAGCTGCTCGATTGAGGCTGTGTGACACCGGAGTGCATTGCCTGCGACGGCGCCATGGCCGGTGTGTGTGCGGGATGCAAGGGGTAAGGCTCTAGAGGCCTCAATCCTCGGAATTGAGGGGTCGGGGAGGTGCGGTGCGGCTCTGCGATACTCGTGGGGTGCTCGGATATGGCAGTGCGTCACCGGGATAGGCTGGCCATGGCGCCGCCATTGCTGGCGGTCTCGGTGTGCAGAGGGGCGGCGTAATCAGAGCCAAAATAACCAAATTACGGGGACGATGAGGAAGAGAGGGCGATGGCGAAGCTCACCGAGGCGGGTTGGATGGCAACAGAGGCTCGAGGGAGGCAGTCGACGTGCGGTGGCGGTCGATGACGGCGGTGCGCGCTCCGGAGTGCGTTCCTCGGCCTAAAATGGGTCACAGAGGGGGAAATCAGGCCCTGTGTCCTCGGCAACATGCCGCAGAAGCGAAACGGAGCTTACCGAAGCGTGACGGGCTCCGGTGCGGTCTCTGTGCGACACAACCGGCGGCGTTCGGCAGATGGTGGTGTTCGGCGACGGCGCAACTCGATGAAACGGGGGAGCAGAGGCGCGGCACTCCGCTTTATAGCGAGCGAAGGAGCGTGCGGGGCGTGCGGTGTTGTTGCGGCTTCGTGGGCGCGATGCGGGGGTGGGAGCGGGGCGTGCAGGCGGTTGCCGTCCGTGACGCATCCGCGGCATCCGAACTCGGCGAGCAGACCGGGCGTGCGTCGCGCGGCGGTTACGGTGCTCCGCGCCGCGTGAGGCAGAGGGGATCGGGGGAGAAAGAACTGGCAAGTGGGGCCGTCCGGTAAGTGAGGGAGAGGGGGAACAGAGAGGGAGAAGCGGCGCCGATAGAGGGGCCCCATCTGTCAGTGAGAGAGAGTGAGAGAGAGGTGTGGGAGCTGCTGGGCTGCGGTACTGGGCCAGTTTCCGATTGGGCCTCGTAGGGGAGAGGAGGGAGAGAGAGGGAGAAGTGGGCTGGGCCAGTTCAGGAGGGGAAAAGTTTTTCTTTTTTTTTTCTTTTTATTTGTTTTTCCAAAATCAAATTCCAACAAATTTTGAAACCATTTGAAGACTGGTTTTGCAAACTCAACATCATCACAAAAGTTATGCAACGGCATGAATGCACATCCATGTTTCTAAACTAGAATAAGTTTTATTTGCAAGAATTTTAATATTCCACTAAATGAAATGCTCACATAATTCCATAATTAAATCATTTTCTATTATTTAAAATTCAAACCAAATTTTGGGTGTTACATCCCAGTTCCGAAGATGTTGACTGGAATAGCTCGGGGAACAATGCTGGCCTTCATGATTGTTTCATTCTGTGTCACATTCCAATCGGTAAGGTTGAACAACATCGGGAATTGATTGTTCTCATCAACATAGGGCCACCAAAGCCGTTCTGCGGCGGGGACTCCATTGTAAAACTTTTGGAAGAATCGACCGAATTGATCTGTGTTGGCATCGGTTCCTTGCAGCACTATAATAGCCTCCCCAAAATTGAGTGGCGGACGAGTTGCCGATTCATCGTCGTCAAATACATAATCCTCCGATATGTCCCTTGGAAACTGCTGAGTAAATAAGTCAAATTGGAGAACCTTGTACATGTGTGCGTTCAACCACATATTTACAAACCACCAAGGACCTCCAAGGTTGCCGATGGGCTCGCCTAGCAACAGTTTCCTGGATACTTGATGCAGGAGATGGTATACCGATCCAAGGAGATATCGGCCGAGAGGAAGTCTTGCTCCATCGGCTAAAAGCTCTGCTGCAGGGAGGTACATGGTGGTTGGTCCGACTGTTCTGCTACAGAAGATATATTTTTCCAGCCACATATTCAAGAAGATGGCATGCTCCCTCTGACTTACCGATCCAGTTTTCTGGTTCTCTCTGATATATCCAATCCAACCGACAATATTGCGTGTGTTTACTTTGTATTCGGCTTTCCTACCAAAGAGGTTAGACGGATCGGCAGAAGATACGTCAAGGCCGGTAAGCATATGCACATCGGCAAGGGTGGGGGTGGCAGGTCCATGTCTGAATAAAAAGGAGTTCGTGGTATCGGACCAGAAGTAAGAGGCGGCTATCATCATATTTTCATTCTTTTCCATATCGGCAATGGAAAGTCTTATGCACTGATCTAGATTGCGCTCTGACCAATAGACTTGTTGTGTCCTAATTATCCTGAGATACCAGTTCTTCCATCCTTTGGTAAATTTGGGCCATGAACGAAACGCATCCTTCCATAATCCTAGGCTGAAACATTCGGATCTGAAGGGGATACGGTTGGTTTCCGCATTGATCAAATTGGTAGGATTAGGATTTCCCATTGGGCCTAGGCAGTTAAAATTGGATTGCTCAATGGGGATTACTACCTTGTTGTACATTTGCTAGGTTTTCAAGAAAAGAAAGGGGAAAAGGATTACGAGATTGATGCGGAAAGGAAATTTGCAGAAGACGAGGCAAGAAAGAAGCAGATTTACTCTGGGGACTTCGAAGTTGACCGCCATTGAAGCTGAGGGAGTCCTTGCGATTCATGTTTTGCTGGAAGAATACGTTGCTGTTTGAGTTCGCAGGATTGTTCTTCAGAACTGCTGCCGAGGTTGAAGACGAAGGCAAAGGGAAGTGAATGCGGGCTTAGGGTAAAAAAACAGATTGGATGGTGGTAATTTTTATAAGCCTGGTCAGGGGTATTTTGGAATTTTTTTCGCCCTGAGCAGGAATGTAGAAGGGTATGCAATAAGTATGTGCGGCAATCGAGGAGATATGATTGGGCTTATAACTGTTCATGTTGTAGTCGCGGAATTTTCTTGATAAATTGCGATTTTTGCGCGCGGTAATCGAGGAGGTCGTGCAGGTATTTTGGAGGGAAAGGTTACAGTAGAGAAATTTCGGCGCGTAAAATATTCTACACTCCAAAATTGGGGGGCATGTGTTGACACCGTTTTTTGGCATGTGTCAAATGAGCTAAGACTTGCATTAATCGGTAGTTGTTTTCTATCGGCATCGGCAGGTTATTGGTTGACGTTACCGATGAGAATGAATTCTGCAAATAAAGTTTGTTGCTGATGGAAGCTAAACAACAGCAGTGGTTACCGATAAGGGTCTTGCCAATAAGGATTAATTGGTGAAGACAAGTTACCAGAAGTGTAAGGTTGCCGATTGAGAAATATTGCCGATGCCGATAGGCATGGAGTGACGATGCCGATGGGCACAGGGCAACGTGGCGGCTGATTGTCAGCAGAAGATGGCCGATGGCAATAAAAGGAAGTTGCGGATTGAAGAGTCTGCTGATGGAAAGTTTCATCGAAGAGAAGACATAAGGAAATTGGTGATCTCATACCAGTATTGTTATAGAAGTTTGAGTCCGACTCTTGCACGAGTCGTCTGTTTCCTTAAAAGTAGAGATGTCTGTTTTGGAAAATAGTATTGTTATTTGGGTCCGACTCCTGCGCAAGTCAGTTATTTCCTTTGAAATAAGAGTTTGTTTTGTTTAGGAAAGGTACAAGTCGTGTCTGTTTACAACTCCCAATGCCAGAGTATAAATATGTACCTAGGGGTCGTGAAAAAGACAATCAATCATCTATCAAATAAATCAATTACTCTTATTTACTTTCAATGCAATTTACCCTTTTATCGCATTAGTTCTAGTCTATTTACGAGTTCTTCAAGCTTTGACGGGCTGCATCTCCTTGATCTCCGTCAAATCCTTGCAAGTTCCGCGTGGGAGTAATCTGAGCCTTGACATCCGGGCGCATCGTTGTTGTCTCGTTCAGCTCTGCTCTAGTTATCCTGAAACAAGTCTGAGTCTTGGCATCCAGGCGTATCGTCGTTGTCTTGTTCAGATTTTGTTCTAGTTATCGTCCTTGTCGATTAACTGGTCAAATCGACTGGCACACCTTTGGATATCGAATTCGAGTAATAGCCCGAGGTGTTCGCAGATCCTGACGCTTTTTGTGTCAATAGTTCTAAACTTTCTTGTAGCCTTTTGTTGTACTAATAATATATTATAAGTGTATTTATAGAATTTTTTATTAAGCTATTCAGCCCACAAGCCATATTAGGACCTTTCTATAAACTAGCAGAGCTTGCCTATAGGTTTGGCAATGAAAGGCCACGTTGATTTGTTTCTTTCTAGTGCACTTATGTGGACAAGCTTGCTAGTTTCTTATCCTTAAAACATATTGTATTCCTGTATTGTTCCTTTGCTGCGAGTAAAGATGAGCAATGTGCCGGCCCGGCTCAGCACAGCATGGGCCCGTGCAAGGCACGACACGCTCAGGCACGGGCACGACAAGGCCCACGTGCCGCCGGGCCGTGCCTCTTTGGGACTTCGTGCCTGGCGGCCGGCCTGGCGGGCCACTTTCCGTGCCGGGCTGGCCCAAAAAGCACAATGTAGCAACGGGCCAGGCCAGCCCGAGGCCCACACAAGAGAGAAGGGAGAAGAGGCTGGGAGCGTAGAAGCCGCAGCCACCACCATGCTCGACGCCGTCGTCAGGGAAGACGCCGCCGCCGCTGCTGCTGGGGAAGACGTCGCTGCTGCTCGACGGCGACGCCGTAGTCATAGTCGACGTCGCTGTCGTAGTCGTGGGATGGGACGGGGAAGATGTGGGCGGGGGCAGCGACCGAAGACCGGATGCACGGAGAGGCGTGGAGGTGCTGGAGCGGGAGAGGTGGGAGCGGCGTGGGTGGAGAGAGCCGGTCGCATAGGCATGGATCGGGATCGGGAGCGGGAGCCGGGAGGCGCGGCGCAGCAGCAGCATCGGGAGCGGGAGGTGCGGCGCAGGTGGGGAAAGCCGGATTGCGTGCGTCGGTCCGTGGGACAGATAGGGTTTAGATGAAAGGAACTGGGGATGGGCCTTTAATAGGCCTTGGCAAGCACGGGCTGGTACCAGGCCTTTTACTAGTTTGCGGGCGGGGCCGTGCCGCCCGGCGTGCCGAGGCCTCGGCCCAAGCACGGCCTGCTACATGCCGTGGGCCAGCACGGGCACGATTGCTGACCGGGCCGTGCCATGCTCGGGTCGTGCCGAATCGCCGTGCTTTGGGCCGTGCCTCCGGCCCACGGTCTGCATGCTCAAGTTTGACTGCGAGAGGTTTGATCTCATCTACAGAAAGCAATCAGGCTATATCATTGCTTTTCATAGTTGATCTATTCTTTCTTTGTGTTGCATTTAAGTTATCTTTTATATAGAAACTATGGATTGAGAAATATAGTTTCTATCATACATTAATTGCTCTCTCTCTCTCTTGGAAATTGGCTCAAAAAATATCCATTGGGACTGCCCTAATAGTGCAAAATTTTAACACATACTAGCTTTTAACATGATAACCTCACATAACGTTTAAACGTATGCAAGACCTAGATTTTCTTTTTCTTTTATTAAAATATGATAAAATCCTTAAAGCTAGCTTAAAAATTGATGGCTGAAGTTTCCCTAGCACCCTGCTTTCATGCACACAAATTTCTTATGTGCCTATCACACTAGTACAAATAAGCTCTAAGCATGTGGTGGTCTATTATTTCTACCGACGGTTTCAGTTATCATGCGCCAGTGCAAAAGGTTGCGTACGGCTCGAGCTACAAACTGCCAGTGGAAATGGCACATTTCCACAGGCGGTTGAGGTAAGCCAACCACAAGTGTAAATTGATTTACACTGGTGGCTCACTGAGAGTCCCATGTGTTTGGTTTTGAGTAATTGATGAAACCTACCTAAGTATACTAACATTTGATCTCTAAGTGTGAATCATGAGATATGTTGGTACATGTCATCTGATGGATCTAATGGATCAATGTGGTGATGGCAAGGCTCTAGCATGGTGAAGGAAAAGGAAAATGGTGTCAAGGCAAAGGTGATATAGGAACCATTTTTTGGTTTGGTGATCAAGACACCATAGAGGGTGTGATCACATTTAGGATAGATAGCCGTACTATCAAGGAGGGAGTCCTTGTGTTTGATTACGGTTATCATGTGCCACTAGGTTCTTTGCATTGCATTTAAAATCAAATGAACTAGTGAGGTGAACCAACTAATTCCAAGAAAATGTGAACTAAAAGCTAACACCCGTGCACAAGTGTTGAGATCACTTAGTGTTAGCCCCTAGAAGCTTGGAAGGAGTTGGAGAAGTGTTTGAGCTACTGAAAGAGCTCCGAACAGGGGTTTGGACGCTAGGGTTTTGGTGTGTCCGGACCATTGTGTTCGTCCGGACACACACCCTAGACGGGTTGTGCTGTGGACAGAGGTCCGGACGCACTGTTGTGTCCGGACGGGGAGCTCCGGACATGCGACCGGAGTGTTTGCCCTCTCTGGATTGTCTCTGCATGAGGTCCGGACGACTTTTGGTGTCCGGACAGCAGACTTCGAACAAGCGTCCGGAAGTTTGAGGCTCTCTGGAACCTCTCTGCATATGGTCTGGATGGTACTGTTTGGCGAGTCCGGACCGTACTGCAGAGAGCGTCCGGAGACGCGTGGCGCGCTGAGGAGAGCACGGGAAGAAGTCGTTTGAACGAGGGGCTCGACCGGACGCATACGCCATGGTCCGGACTACGTGTTGCACGCGTCCGGAGGCGCGTCCGAAGGTGTGAAATAGAGCCATTGGAAGCTTGGTGGAGGGGTGTGCAGACGCTGGTTTTAGTCCGGACCCCAGTTGTTGCTAGCGTCCGGACGGACCCCAGCTGTTGCTAGCGTCCGGAGCACGCACAGAGGCTGAGTTTTGGGGGCAAAACGGCTAGTTCTTTGGGGGAGCTATTTCTAAGTGTTTGGCCGGCCCTTGGGGCACTCTCTTGCACTCTCACATCACTCATACACTTGTGCTTGCTTGAGATTGCTCCACCCACTCATCCTCTTGATAGAATTGCAAATTTCGTGAGAGATTGAGTGAACCAAGTGCATTGCTTGATTGATTGCATACTAGTGGCACATGGTGATCGTCGTCATCACGGAAGCTCTTGTTATTCTTGGAGGTTGCCACCTCCTAGACGGCTTGGTGCGACGAGGATCATTGAGCGGAGGAAGGTGTTTGTCTCTGGCTCCGATCGGTGGATTGTGAGGAGTTCTTGAACCTTCCCCGCGGGAGTTCGCGAAAGGTATCTCTAGTGGATTGCTCATAGCTTGTGGATCCCTATCTTGTGTTGGTTTTGCGGCACCCGGTGACGGGTTTGGCGTGTGATGCCAATTAGCGTGTGAACCGCCAAGTTGGCGAATCGCTACAATGAGGACTAGCTTGTTGGCAAACAAGTGAACCTCGGTAAAAAATCTTGTGTCTCATTGTCTCTCTACCGAGGATTCATATTGTGATTGGTTTTCTATTGGCATATCTCTTCGCGGCGGTATAACCCTCCTATCTCTAGCTTCGCATTACTTCCTTACATTCTTGTAAAGTAGAGTAGCTTAGCTTCTTGGGCTTGTGTAGCTTTGAAAGGACCGTGATGCCTAAGATGGGGGGTGAATTAGGTCACTTAAAAACTACTCTCTAAACTATGGCCTCTTTTTCTAACCTTAGCAAAACCTATGCAAAAGCCAAACTATCTATTAGTGCAACTATGGTTTTGCTAAGTGTTGCTATCTCTACCGCAAAAGAGTTAAGCAACCTAGTTTCCAAACCTACCAACTAGCCTATCAACTAAGCTAGGAAAGGTAAAGAACACAAGGTAAATAAAGTAAGTGCGGAAGGTAAAGATCAAGGTAGAGATGCAAACTCCCGTCGACGACTCCGGTATTTTTACCGAGGTATCGAGAAGCGCGCAAGCTTCCCCCTTGTCCTCGTTGGAGCCCCTCGCGAGGCATCCCACGCAAGGGCCAAGCTCCCGGTCGGGTAACTCCGTGGATAGCCTCGGGCTCTCCCCACGCGCAAGTGAGTCTCTGATGTGCCTTCCGGCAAGCCTCTCCCGGATGCTCTCCACCGTCTCCACTATCAAGCTTCTGGCCAAAATGTCGCGGGCCTTGTTCCCTTCGGTACACCAGTGGCGGCCACACCACAAACGCGGTTGGTGTGATCGCGCAAGATTACAAGCCCCACTGAGTACAAACTTGGTGCGCGCAAGCACCCTTTGATCAAGAGGTATGCAAACCTCACTCAACACTAGGCTTACACCTAGAGCAAGCGCAAGAGCAATGGTCTAACTAGCCTATGCACTTCGCAAAGCACAAATGCTAATCACCAAGTGTATCACTAAGCTCTATGCATATGGAGATCACTAGAATTGTGTATCAACACCTTGGAATGTTTCCTCAAGTCTTCTCTTCTTCATTTGGCCGGCCAAAGGTCATATATATAGGCCCAAGCCAAATGGAGCCGTTGGTGCCCTTGGATTGCTTCTCTGCGTACCTCCGGACGCAGGCAGCAGGGGGGTCCGGACAATAGCGTGCGCGTCAGGACCTTCCAACGGTCTTCTGTGCGCTGCGGCTGACAATGGGTCCGGACACATCCTTTGGTCCGGAGTCCACAGTACAGACTGCGTCTGGAGTCTTCACGCGCCTCTGGAACCTCTCTGCATGGTGTCCGGATGCATTCTTTGGTCCGGGCTGATTTCCAAAAGTCCGGACGCGACGCGACGAGCATCCGGAAGACTTTGTATCTACGCGGTCTTGCTTCCGAGTAGGTTCCATCCTCCATGGTTGAACTATGCTTGATCTTTTAGGTCTTCTATATGCTTCAAAAGTCTTGCTTGCGATGTTGCCTAAGTCCAAAGCATGATTGCACCCTATTGAACTACAAAATAAACACTTGCAAATACGTTAGTCCAATTTGGTTATGTTGATCATCAAACACCAAAATACAAACTATATGGGACATGGGGACCATGTTCCTTACAATCTTCCCCTTTTTGGTGCTTGATGACAACACGACAAAAACAAGCAAATAATAAGATGCTTAAATGAAAACATATCTACTTGCTAGGATGCAATGAAAGGCAAGCCTATATGATACTAGTTTACCAATTGAAGCTCATACTATGATGACTTGTCTTTCCCTTGAACATGTCCCCGTGTGGTATTATGGATTTATACTCCCCCTAACTCCATAATACACTTTCCTCCCTATCTTGGACCGAAATATATGATCATTTGTTTTGGTCCTTCAAATTCTCCCCCTTTGGAATCAAACACCCAAAAGGAAGACATTAGTAGCACAAGGGAGGGTCAAATTTTGTGATCCTTTATAAGTGGAATGAAATTGATCACAAGACTTGACTCTCACATTACATAAACTAAACTCCCCCTAAGTGTATGCATACATATAGTGGATGGCAAACCATATGCATAACCGGCAATTTGCACAAAGGAGTTTAATTTATATAATGCATGGAGAAAGCATTCTAAAGATACCAAAAAATGAAATGCAATGATACTTATGGAAGTTAATCCTTGCTTTTCTCCGGGGATTCCATGTTCCTTGCAATGAGACTACTACACACATGATAGACTTGAAATAGGTGTTAGTCTCAAAGCTTCCAACTTGTAGATTAGCTCCCCCTAAAAGTGTGCATACAAGCATAGAATACTTGTATGAGATATGCACATTGACTTTTAAGGTCAAGATACCAAATGAAAGGTAATGTCACATGAAAGTGATCATCACTCTTACTTGGTATTTGGGGTAAACTATCTACAATTTGGTACTTTGGCACATATAAGATAATCAATTGATAAGAGAGCTATCTGTCGTGCTCCTAAACATTTTAAGAACATGTAGGTTTCTCCAAGGGTAAGAGTGATACCGAGCAATCCTACCATATGATACCATAGTATATGCATAAAAAAAAGATAAGTAAATGCAATACCTAGGCATGAAGGGAACTAGATGCTAATTGAATTTGCAAGATAGAAATCTAGTTACCTAAACATGGGAAGGGGAACTTGGGTAAGTAGTGTTCACTAACCCACTTGGCAATAGTACCAATGATCATCATGACGCATCCCATGTAATGCACCCAATCTTTGCCAAGTCTCCAAATTCCCCAAGGTCCATCGGGCTTCTCACTTTCCCTTTGGAATCCAAACCTTCTTGGTGCTCTTCATATTGGAAATGATTTCCTTTGGCACCCAAAAGTGTTTGGCTCCATTGTTGGCTTTCTTGTTCACCTTGATGGCCACCACTTTGTCATTTTTCTTCTTCTTCAAAAGATAAGGTGTGGAGGCCTTCTTGTCCACCTTGTTGGTGTAGGTGTTGGAGAACTTTCTCATTGGCTTTTTGTTTATCTCTTTATTCTTAGCTCCTCCCCCATTCTTCACCTTGCACATGTAGGACTTGTGACCTTCTTTGTGACAAAGGTAGCAAACCACGGTTTCTCTCTCATCAAGTTTCTTCACTCCCTTGATGGTGTTATCTTGATGAGATTGGGCTTGTTTCTCCTTGCCTTTGACTTGTGTCAAGTCCTTAGTGAGGCGATCCACTTCTTGCTTAAGTAGCTCATTCTCCATTGCAATCTCTTGTGTACATGTTTCTATAAACACATTCTCAATAGAAGCTTGTTTGCATAGGGGTGAGTCTAATAAATCAATGCAAGAAGTTGAGGCATCCTTTTTAGGAAGTCAAATATAGAACTCCTCTTTTTAGGTGCCTCGGTGGGGGTTTTACCGGTGGCCTCAAGATTAGGAACTTTTGTTGTTAGCTCATCACAATGTTTGCAAAGGGTTTCCATTTTAGCAAGCAAACAATTGTATGAATCTTGTAAGCTAGCTAACTTTGCTTTTAGTTTCTCATTTTTCTTTACAAGTTGCTTATCATTGATTTTGCATTCATTTGTGCTTGCACTAGCCTCTAAAAGCTCAATTTTAGTAGTTAGCTCAACATTAATATTGGCAAAATTTTCATATTGTTCAAGCATGGTATTGTATGATTTTTGTGAGCTTTCTACTTTTGCTTTTATATCATTGATTTTCTTTTGTTGGCTAGTGCAAGCTTTAGCATATTTTATGTTATCTTGCACAAGTTGCTCATAGGAAGGTAGATCATCATCACTATCACTAGAGCTAGAACTTTCGTTACCCCGTGCCATAAGGCATACTCATGAAGTGCTTGATGATGATCGATGGCGGTCATTCCTCTTGTGTTGAGCTTCATCATCACTTGATGAGTCACTCCAACTCTTGATTGTGGTGAGGGCCTTCACCTTGCAACCCTTCTTCCTTGTCTTGGGTGGTGGCTTGTTTCTTGGACAATCTTCAACATAGTACCCTCTCTTGCCACATCCATAGCATCCTTTCTTTCTTTGCTCTCTTCTTTGGTTTATGAAGATGCAATCTTCAATTTGGATGGGTACACCCTTGACATTGAGCTTGTGAATCATCTTCTCCACTCCTCGAATGATCTTGATAGTTTCTTCTTCATCAATGGAGGAGTTGGAGGTGGAGGCTTGATCATCATCACTTGATTCTTCATCATCATCATCTTCATCTTCTTCTTCACTTGAGGAGCTTGAGCTTGTCTCAACTTTCTTGCTCTTCTTCTTTTTGCGCTCTTTACATGTGAGAGCAATTGCTTTTCTTGATGAAGATGCTTCTCCTTGACCCATCTTGCGTGACATCTCAAATTCCACAAGCTTGCCAATGAGGATGGCCGGGGTCATTTTGCTTAGTTCCTCCAAGTTGTGAAGGATGGTGATGATGGATCCATATTTGTCATGTGGTAGCACCGAGATGATTTTCCTCACAATGTCCGCATCTTCTAGCTTTGTCAAACCTATGGAATTGAGCTCATTGACAATTAGACACAAACGAGAATACATGTCCTTGACAAGCTCATTTTCATTTATTTTGAAGGAATCGTAGGTTTACTTAGTTAGACAATGTTTTTGCTCACGGACATTGCTTGTACCGTCATGGAGCTCATGCAATTTTAGCCAAATTTCATGGGATGTTTGTAAGGTGAAAACTTGGTTTAACACATCCACACTAAAAGATTCATACAAGAAATTTTTAGCTCTAGCATTGAAATGAATTTCTTTTTCATCACTCGAGGTGGGTTTAGCGGGATTTCTTAGGGGTTTCATCCTGTCACGAGTGACTCTCCAAACACCTAAATCAACCGCTTCTAGGTAGCAAGTCATTCTAGCACTATAGTAGGGAAAGCTAGTGCCGTCAATGTGCGGGGGCCTAGAGGTATCAATCCTTCCCTCTCCTAGAGACATCGACTCAAAGGCAGTGAAACCTAAAGTCCAAAGATGAGCCAACCGGCTCTGATACCAATTGAAAGGACCATGATGCCTAAGAGGGGGGGTGAATTAGGTCACTTAAAAACTACTCCCTAAACTATGGTCTCTTTTTCTAACCTTAGCAAAACCTATGCAAAAGGTAAACAATCTAGTAGTGCAACTATGGTTTTGCTAAGTGTTGCTATCTCTACCGCAAAAGAGTTAAGAAACCTAGTTTCCAAACCTACCAACTAGCCTATAACCTAAGCTAGGAAAGGTAAAGAACACAAGGTAAACAAAGTAAGTGCGGAAGGTAAAGATCAAGGTACAGATGCAAACTCCCGTCGACGACTCCGGTATTTTTACCGAGGTATCGAGAAGCGCGCAAGCTTCCCCCTAGTCCTCGTTGGAGCCCCTCGCGAGGAATCCCACGCAAGGGCCAAGCTCCCAGTTGGGTAACTCCATGGATAGACTCGGGCTCTCCCCACGCGCAAGTGGGTCTCCGATGTGCCTACCGGCAAGCCTCTCCCGGATGCTCTCCGCCGTCTCCACTATCAAGCTTCCGGCCGAAATGCCGCGGGCCTTGTTCCCTTCGGTACACCGGTGGCGGCCACACCACAAACGCGGTTGGTGTGATCGTGCAAGATTACAAGCCCCACCGAGTACAAACTTGGTGCGCGCAAGCACCCTTTGATCAAGAGGTATGCAAACCTCACTCAACACTAGGCTTACACCTAGAGCAAGCGCAAGAGCAATGGTATAACTAGCCTATGCACTTCGCAAAGCAAAAATGCTAATCACCATGTGTATCACTAAGCTCTATGCATATGGAGATCACTAGAATTGTGTATCAACACCTTGGAATGTTTCCTCAAGTCTTCTCTTCTTCATTTGGCCGGCCAAAGGTCATATATATAGGCCCCAAGCCAAATGGAGCCGTTGGTGCCCTTGGATTGCTTCTCTGCGTACCTCTGGACGCAGGCAGCAGGGAGGTCCGGACAATAGCGCGCACGTCCGGACCTTCCAACGGTCTTCTGTGCGCTGCGGCCGACAGTGGGTCCGAACACATCCTTTGGTCCGGAGTCCACAGTCCGGACTGCGTTCGGAGTCTTCACGCGCCTCTGGAACCTCTCTGCATGGTGTCCGGACGCATTCTTTGGTCCGAGCTTATTTCCAAATGTCTGGACGCGAGGCGACGAGCGTCTGGAAGACTTTGTATCTTCGCGGTCTTGCTTCCGAGTAGGTTCCATCCTCCATGCTTGAACTATGCTTGATCTTTTAGGTCTTCTATATGCGTCAAAAGTCTTGCTTGCGGTGTTGCCTAAGTCCAAAGCATGATTGCACCCTATTGGACTACAAAATAAACACTTGCAAATACGTTAGTCCAATTTGGTTATGTTGATCATCAAACACCGAAATCCAAACTATATGGGACATGGGGACCATGTTCCTTACAAGCTTGTTAGAGCTTTCTAGTTTGCTAGCTTGCTTGTGTGCTATAGAGTATATCTAGCTAGTAACTAGAATTGTGGTAGGTGGCTTGCCGACCCTAGTAGTGCTAGTGCAAACTTGCTTTTCGCTGTGTTTTATTCTAACAAGTTTGCTTAGTATTGTTGTAGAAATTTTTAATAGGCTATTCACCCCCCCCCCCTCTAACCATATCTAGACCTTTCACTCACTTAGCTAAACCACCTGTGGAAATGCGTCATTTCCATAGGCGGGTAGGCTTAAGTAAACCTCCAGTGTAAATCAATTTACACTGGTGGATAGCTCAAGTAACCGCCAGTGGTGTTCCAACTATATATACCCTTCTTCCTCCCTGAGAAATCCTGTAGCTCGCACCCAACTTCCATTAGAGGCGATTTTGGAGGTCCATATTTCTTAAAATACAAGGGGAGAGGTTTTGATCTTCATTTTTGGAAGGAGGTTGCTAAGAAAGGTTAGTTTATGCCTCTCTTGCCTCATTTTGTCCATTCTTGCTCAATTTGAGTCACTTTTTGGATCTAGGGTTTCACCATGAGTGAGAGAGAAGGGTAGCTAGGTTATGGGCAAGATTTTCTGAAATTTTTATGCTTAAGATGGTTAGAAGATGTCTCTCCACTCTCCCTACTCATGTTTTGTTGTCAATTTAGTTTATCCAAGATATTTTTAGTTGTATGTATAGCTATAGCCATGAATGGTATGTTCATATATGTAGAGAGCAATATAGGTTCATATTATGTTAATTACTTAGTATTTTTTTCTTTATTTGCATAAATTGTTTCATGAATTGTTTGTTTGTATGGAGAGACAAATATAGGTTTCAAAAATGTACCTTATGATAAACACTACGTAATCCCTTCTTCCTCCCTGAGATATATTTTTAGTTGTAGATAGCAATGAATGTTGTGTTCATGAAGTGTTTTCATATATAGAGAGCAATATAGTTTTTTTGTTAGTTCTCTAATAAACTATGTTAATTATTTAGTGTTTTTTCTTTATTTCCCAAATTGTTTCATGAAATGTTTATTTGTATGGTGAGACAAATATATGTTTAAAAAATGTACCTTCCGATAAACCCTATACTTAATCCCTTCTTCCTCCCCGAGAACTCTTGTAGCTCATAACCAACTTCCATTGGAGACGTTTTTGGAAATCCAGATTTTTGAAAATACAATTCGAGAGGTTTTGATATTCATTTTTTGGAAGGAGGTGCTAGGAAAGGTTAGTTTATCTCTCTCTTGCATCCTTTTGTTCATTTTTGCTCAGTTTGTGTAACTTTTTGGATCTAGGCCTATGGTTTCACCTTTTAGCATACAATTAATTCATTATATTTTGTACAGGTATGATGAAGAGGTCATTCTGGATGTATAAGTTGTCAAGACTAGATCCGTCATACTTACCAGAGGTGCATAGGTTTGTTAACACTGCTAAGAACCATGCCTGGAGAACAAAGATGAACCACATACATTGTCCATGCATAGATTGCAAAAATGTTGTGGTATTTGATGACACTCAACCAATCCTTTCTCATCTAGTCTATCGTGGATTTATGACGGATTACTTGATTTGGACAAAGCATGGAGAGAGTAGTTATGCGCATTATACAACTGCAAACACTACGAACATTGACGCTAATCTATATATGCTTGTTGGGTTTTAGTTCATACATGAGACATAACAACCCTTCCTGAGTGCGAACATGTTGTGCCAAATGGAACTGATCATGGTTTTGCTAGAGAAAATGAAGGTGAGGTCCTGCCAGATGTTATGGCTGCGGAAGATGCAGAATTCTTAGAGGCAATGTTGCATCGTCATTCAGATGATCCATCAATGTTGATGGATTCCCTGATGAATGCTACAACAATGTTCAGTAACCATTTCAAGCAGTGTTGCGTCTACGGCAAACAAGACTCACTATCCAATTGATGACATTGATATGCCCACACCTTGCTCCCTCGTCATAAGATATAGTATTACAATAATCGTACAAGGGTAGTAGGCACAGGATTTGCAATTCCAGGACGCAAGTATCATGGTGATGACATTCCAGTGGACTACTGCAAGGTAGAAGTGGTGACGGTCGTCCAAGGATACGAAGATGAACCGCTAGACATTGCCGGTCCCGTGGGCATAGAGAGACTAGGACAGGCTATCAAGAACTTCATCTTTTGGCCTCGACGGGATGTCTAGTTGAGTGAGCCACCACCACCATCCTTTGAAGGCCTCGCACTCACTCAGGGGTCGTCAGGTCCTGCACATTCTCTTCCAGTCCCACCATCACCACCTGCCTAGTCTCTCTAGACCCACCATCAGCACCTACCTAGTCTCTTCCACCGTCACCGATCATGGCTCCTCTTGACCCAAAACCTAAAGACCCATCATTCAATTCTCCACCTTCCCCAGGACCTAAAGACCCAGAACAAACAAGGGAGACTCCACCGCAGCCAAAGAAGAAATTTCCAATACCCAAACTAGTATCCCCCTTTGAGCCAAAGAGAAAGAATAATTCTAGCATGGGTAGATTTTTGGTAGAAATTGGACGGAACCGCACTACTCATATCCTTGACTTGGATGAGCATGAGAAGTCAGCCAAAAAGCCTGAGGTAATTAGCATAAATATTAGGAAGCCAACGAAGGAAGATTACAAACATGTTCCAACTTGTTATCAGTCGGGGAGGCCCCTACTACAGTGGGATAAGCTGAACAAGATCCCTACAGTTATAAAAAAGGCTGCATGACTGGTATATGAGAGTAGCTTCTGTTGGCATTGACACCATCAACGTGTCTATACCACGAGTAGCTTCTGTTGGCATTGACACCATCAACGTGTCTATACCACGAGCTGTATTTGCTAGTGAAAGGTAGACTGTCATTATTACATTCGAGGACATGTGGTTGATGTTGAACCTTCGGAGACTCGACGTACAGCTTATAATGTTGTTTGCAGTGTAAGTGTTACTCATATGAATACATGCATGTGTTTTTATTTGTGAGTTGTATCCATTCTAATTCCATATTTTACATGAGCGTGCGCCTTGGAGAATGCAATATGATGAGCAGATCATGCATTACGGTCAGGATCCTCGTAACATGGAACATGAAAGGGTTGCGTATTTGAACCCAATAAAAATATGTGAGGAACGGCACAACATCAGAATTGGGGACGATGATAATGAATTCAAGGGATTAGAAGATGAAGAATGAGAGAACAAGAAAAAGAAGCTGAAGAAAAAGTTTGAAGCCAATTACGCCTTCTACCTACAACCTCAATGCTTCTATATCAAGACAGAAAATGCATAATGGCCCCGAATAACTTTGGGTAATTGTGAGTTTGTATAGTTAAAATTAATAATTCTAATACACATGTGCATCACAAATTTGCTTCGTGCAGAGACCACTGGATCTGCTTTGTCATTTATCATAGGCAAGGAAAGGTGTTGGTATTAGACTCCGCAGATTATTCGACCACAGGCTATGCACGGTTCTTGACGATGTCAGAGTTGTAAGTTGAGATATGCTTGCATACTTTTATTGATGAGAGAGTTTGAGAATAACGTGGTGATTCTATTCGAGATTATAGGGCATATAGGTATTACAAGTTAAAAAAAGGAAAGTGCGAGTCAGGAACACCAGGGCAACCATTGAACATATATCATTATTGGAGGGTACGTATGAAAAGTTATGAATACATATCATACACATGTTCAATACATAGTACGATGTTGTAAGTACATAACCACTTTCTTGTTATATATTGCCACAAACAACCACCTGGATCGGTCCTCTGTGGATTCTACGTGTGCGAGTTCATGAGGCAGAATGAACGATACACCAGGAACCCTTCTAAGGTAATATAAGTAATAGTCATGACTTTAGTTCTCACATTAAAGTTATAAATGTATTATCAAGTGTATATATATAATGTTTATAAACTTTCCTTCCAGGATGCTTATGTACAAAAGGCGACTAACATGAGCGAGCGTACTTTGTACGCTATAGTTGAGGACTTGTGCTCATTCATCTTGAGAGAAGTCATTCCTCACGATGGGAATTATTATGACAAGTCGGACATCTTAAGTACCCCAAAGTATAGAGCGCTCACAGAGATCTGTGGTCTGCAACTTAGTCGAGATAGTTAGTAGAGCCCTAGTAAAAACTTTGATGTATATATATATATATATATATATAGTGTTTGTGAGCACTAGAGCACTAGTGAAAACTTTGATGTAAATACATTTACTTTATGTTTGTGAGCATGAAACTTTGATGATGTAAATAAGTGTGACTTTATGTTTATGAGTATGAAACCACTTATATGAAATAGTTAAATACTATATGTGTATAATTGAACATCATTCAATAGGTTTAGGGTTAAGTATAGGGTCTGGTTTAAAAATTGAAAATTGGGGGGGGGGGGGCTATTTCCATAGGCGGCTGACTTAAAGAAACCGTATGTGGAATTGAATTTCCACGGGCGGTTTCTTTAAGTTTGCCGCCTGTATAAATAGATTTTCATAGGACAGGCGGTTCTAAATAAACCGCGTGTATTGTGGTCCTATTTCTACAGGCCTCCGGTGCAGGTGGTTACGAAAAGCGCATGTACAAATAGGTTTTCAACCGCCGCTATAGTACCTCTGTGTAAGTGTCACGAACACTTGATTTTTTTTGAATTTTTTTGTTTGTGAACACGTGGTTCGATACTATTTGCTTAAACTTATCAATTCAGTTCATTAGTCATGTTACTATATTTTTTTCAAAATAAATCAGCTAAAAATAAATATTATGGGCCGCAAAAATCATCCGCAGGCTCTTGTGTCCCTAAGCCCACTGGCTCTTGTGTCCTATTGTCAAACAGTATGTTCCCTAAACCCACGGGCTCTTGTGTCCTATTGACAAACAGTATGTTCCTTAATCCCATGGGCTCTTGTGTCCTATTGTCAAACAGTATGTTCCCTAAGCCCACGGGCCCACTGGTCAAATCCAATTTTGGTTTGAAAGACTCGCATCCGCCGCCAAGCCATCAATCAGTTTGAGCATCCAGCCATGAAGTTTCCCCTGGTTGTATCTTCTTCGTTAACACTAATCAACCAGCACCACAGCCTCTGATCTTTATACCAAGAATCTCAAAGAAATTGAGGCATGGGAGGAGGGAAGGGAAGCTGCAACTGTGGGTGCTGATGGTACATTGCTACACTACCATTGACAAAGAAAGTACAGCTGAGAGGGAGAAGATTGTAATTAGAGGTTGACATGGTCCCACCATTTTTTCAGAATTATATTTCAACATTATGTGCATTGGCCTATTGGTTTGACATGTCACCCTAAAAACAGCCCATATTTAGTTTCACGCTGGATTAAAACCAGAGTGCATCGGTCTCAAGTGGTTAAAATGTCCAGGGTTGACTAGTGAGGGCTGAGGACTAGCTTTTTCTTTCCTCGTCAAAAAAATGTAGCTGAGATTGCCTATTCCGTTCATGTTTCAAATTAATTTTGGTTTCTGCTTGTGGTAACACATTCATTTGCATATTATTCTCACAGTGTAGTTCTTTAGCTTACAAAATTGCTTCTCCTCTGTGTATTCCTTTGTTCTGCAGAAACAGTATCAGTGCACAAGACCTGCTAGATTGAATGACCCTGATGAAGCAAGTTCTTCCAGAAACAGGGATGTTTGCCTGTGATTGTGAGGAGAGTGACCCTGACAGGATTAGTGACCTCCCGGACGAGTTGCTATTCCATGTCATGTACTTCCTAACACTGCAGGAGGCAGTGCAGACAAGTGTGCTATCATAGAGGTGGCAGAACCTCTGGGCATCTTTGATGTGGCTCTACACCGATGCGGCCAAGTTCAGCAGCATGGGAACTTTCGAGAACTTTGTTGAGAATTTGGTCATGTACTGAAGCTCTTTGCTAGAGCCAGTGCCACTGCATGGATTTTTTATCTCTGCTATCTGCAACAACTCCGATGATTCCCTTGAATATTCTGACATCCATCCATGGATTCGCCATGCCCTTGAGAGCAATGCCCGAGCTCTAGGCATATTGAAGCATTCTGGCCCCAAGCTCCGTGTACTTGCAAATTTTAGTCCTTACTAGCCATTTTTCGGTAGATGACTGCTTTGTCCAGAACCTCTCTATCTGCTGCCCAGTGTTAGAAGATCTACAGTTGACAAGTTGTGCCATCCATGTCACCATGTTTTCGTCAACCAAATTGAAGAGTTTGGCCATTACCGATACACACAATGATAAAAATTTCCCTGAAGAGTTTCAGTATGTTGTGATAGATATGCCAAACCTAGTCTTTCTGAGACTTGAAGAGATACCGAGAACTCGAGAAGAACTATTCACCTCTCAGATGTGTCATCTGTGAAAGCAGCCTCTATTTACTTCTTTTCCCTCTCTTTCCAGAACCCTCAGGTTCCCTACAGTATTCTTAGTGCTCTGTCAAATGCCGTTGTTGTCTCCATCTGTCTTTGAAGATGTATGCCACCTATTTTAGATTTACTATTGCTCCGATGTACCATTTTCATGTATCCTTTGAAACTTTTCTGGACCTGTTTTCAGGTGGTACCGAAGGTATTACAGCGTGATCTTCAAAGGTGTAAGGCATTCAGCTACTTGAAACGGTTGCGCCTTGGCGAGTGGTTTCTGAGTGGTGGGTGCTATCCACTAATATACTTTCTTCGGCACTCGCCTGGCATAGAAACAGTTGTCCTGCAACTTGATGAGGCAAGATACACTACCCCCTCCCTCTTCAATGAGGTTTCTGCTTTTTAATTGAATTTAATAATGGTTTCTTTCATCTACCAGAGTGGAGATGATAACTATGAGAGGCTTCCAAATGCTGATGCTGAAATATATCCTCCTTGTGTGGAAGCAGTAGAAACATTTAGTTATGAAAAACTTAGAAAAATCACAATATACTGCACCACACAGAATGGTAGAAGAGCCCAAATCATCGTGCGCATCTTATCAGCGCATCTTTGTCCTCTCCCTAAGATCAAAATCAAACCCATTTCCATTCAGGTTTAGGATAGTAAGTTTCTTAAAAGTCCACCTTGCATGCTTGCAGAATTGTGAAATTTACACCCTGCATGCTTAAAATTGAATTAGCTATTTATGTACTCAAGAAATTGACAAACGATATTGTTATATTTGTATGTTGTTGCAGGTGATATATGCATTTGGTGACCTGGTAGCTATCTGGCCATGGATTAGAGCTTCTAGCACTTGGAGTTGCATTGATGACAGTACTTGTGAGTTGGCAATTGCAAACTGCATGTACCAAACTATTGTCTTCAGCGTTTTGCTTGCTACCCTTTTGCTTTCGCTGACCTTTTTGGCGTAAAACTTTTCTTTGCGGTATTGTGGAGCATAACACTTGTCTGGTAAACCATGTTGTGATTCTGTGTTTGGTAAAATGGTCTAGGGGGCCACAATCGTCACCCACAGGAATGTAATTAGGGCCGAGGGGTGGAATTTGAGGGTCTTCCTACTTATGACGGCTTGAGCAGGACCCAACCCAACTTTTTATTTTTGACATAAGATCTTATATTTTAATTTTAGGACTTATTTGAGGGTCCTGCTAGAGTCACTCTAAAGAAAATGAGTACCTGACAACCCAAACAAAATCGACATGAAAATAAGTGACTCGATTTAAATTTGGATGATACTTTATCGTGTTTCTGATTTCAATGTACTACATTTATCAATTATCGTGGACATATGATGAAAGTATTCAGTGTAAAGCACCTCTTTGATGAATCAAGAAAACCCGTAAGACACACTAAATACTTAGGATAATGCACGTCTATAGATGATCCATAGATGTGCATCGTTGCAAAAGTTGACATCTAAACTCCTGTGTATGTTCATATGTTATTTTCATATATTTTGTACACTAAGTTTGCATCTCAACTTTTTTTTGACAAAGTATATATACATAGATAACTTGCAAATATACCTCCCTTTCTTTTTTAAAAAACAAAAATCTACTTATGCTTTTGGGTGTTTACGTTTTCACTGAAGAGATGGATTGTTTTGTACTAAATATCTTCACGGATATATGATCGCTTCAACATTAGTACGACGATGCAAAGTGGAGGCATGTGCTTATAGGTGGAAAAGATATGCACACACTCTGCTCCTTAGTCCTTGTTGCAAGTAGCCATGATCGGAGTCGCATCCCAATTATTGGCACGTGCAGGGACCAGACCGAGGCGGTTGACGCTCCTTCCCTCAGCGTCGCTCCCCTGGGGGGCGACTCGGGGGCCCCCGTCGCCGTCCCCAGTCCCCTCCCTCTCCACCACCGGCAGGGCCGCCGTCGCCGCCGCTCCTCCTCGCTGGTGCTCCCCCGTCTCTTCCCCTCCCCCTCCCATCTCTCCTTCGGCGCTGGTGGCCGCCGGTCGCGCGGGGTGGCGGATCCGGCCCCTCCGCGCCCGGTTCGCGTGCATGGGTGGCCCGGCCGGCCGCGCCCCTCCGGTGGCGGCGGCGGCTAGGGTTTGAGGCCACCGGCGGGAGTCGGCTCCCGGCCAGCTGCCCGCAGCTCCCCTCCGGCGGCCCGGGCTCGCGGCTCCACCGCCGGCGCACCACCACCTCCCCTGACATGGGCGGCCAAGATCCAGCGCCGGCCGGTGCGGATCCGGCGGCCCTGGCCGGCAGCGCCGCCACCGGGGCCTGGGGCCATGCCCGCCGCGCCGGTCTGGATAGGCTCCGCCCCGGTGTGGTGATGGCCGGCCTCCCGCCAGCAGGCGGTCCATGGCAGCACGGGTGAAAACCCCCTTCCCGGGCCTCGCGCCTGGGACCGACGACGGTGGCGCGCTAGCGTCATTACCTTCTTGAAGGCGTCGTCATTCTCTGCTCGCCGACCGCTGCTACTGAGGGAGCCGGACCGGGAGCGAAAGCTCCCTAGGGTGCGCTCTAAACGAAGTTGGCATCCGCGGGCGTCATCTCCTTCATGAAGGCTCCGTTGTTGCACCATCGACGCTCTCATCCGACGTCGCGCCCTACTGGTCTGCTGTGCCCGCGTGGCGTTCTGAACCTGATTATGTTTCATGTCTCTCTTCACCTTGGTTTGCCTAGTGAATGTTGGTTGTAGCCGTAGTCTTGGTTGTCGTTGCCGGCGGATGCTTTGCCGCCGAGGTCATCCAGATTGTCCCTCCTTGCCCGTGGTCCTGAGGATGTTGCCTTCAGTGACTCGGAGGAGCTTTTAGAGAGGTTGCGTTTCCGACGGATGCTTTGCCGCCGAGGTCGCGATCGTTTTCCGGTGGATGCTTTGCCGCCGTGGAGTTTCCAGTGAATGCTTTGCCACCGAGGTCGTCTTGACCACCGAGGTGTTGAGTTATTTTTGTATTAGGTTCAGTTGCTGGTGGAGGGTTCTCCACCCCTCATATTTCTTGCTTTGTGTCTCGTGTTTTGAGGATTTTGTTGGTAATCCATGGATTACACGCGATTCCTCATGTATTATCTATGTGTAGGTAGACCACTCTCTTCTTCTTAATGAAAAACAGGCTATATGTCCTGATCTCGAAAAAAAAATTATTGGCACGTATTAAACACAAGAGTGCATTTCGTGTGATCCTCTTCATCACGAGCAGTGTTGAATCCGAGCATGATGATGATGATGCTTAGACGGGTAGTTGAGCCGAGGGCATCATATCGCCGGCCGTCACAATTGCCCATATGAAACCGCACGCAGATCGACAACAGGCGAATCAGCAAGTGGCAATTGCGAACAATTCAATTTGCTAATCATTTGTCGTTTGGTCAGATGATCTCCGAAACTACTCGTCGCGATGCAACATCTTTTGATCAAGTATCTTGGCATGGTCTCCATTTCTTTTTTTTTCTTTTCTTTTGAGACAAATGATCCTTTCTTTGATCAATAGCAAACAATGGTACGTACTGCAGTGATGACTTGCTGTGTCAATCTTTGGTACATTGAAAATAATGGCACCGCAATTATCTATGCCAATTCCCCATCGTTGGGTCACAGGCCGGAACTAACACATGGTACTGTACTTGCATGTACCATTTCTCCGTTGACTAATCGGGTGACATGACAATGCTCTGCATTGCACCTATCTATAGTGAATACTCAACACTAGTGCAGAACAACAAGCCTCGTCCATTTTCTTTATTAAGCCGTCTTCGTTTGATCGTATCTAACAAAGCTCCACACGTGATCCACTATGACAATAGTTAGTCTCACTGAAATGATATAAATTTAGCAACATGGAAACAGCACAATTGGGTTTTTACCTCTGAATCTGCTTTCTTATATATAGTCATCATACTTTCAACAAAACAAAATTGCGCGCCGTTATATTTTTTCCATATCTGCTCCACCGGAGTCGCAATAAAGTGGAGGCACATGAATACATGATACCAGGTTGACTGGGATACCTGAACTTTAGCTGCATTCCCATCATGAGAAGCTTATGAATCATTGAGTCCATTAACTAGTAATTAACCTAATGATGTTTTTTAGCCGGGTGGTCTATCTGCCGAGCGCATAGGCCGTCACAATCATCGAAGAAATCACGCGCAGCCGTGAGCAGATAACCATCATGCCCAACAACTGTACAGGCACGCGGCCCAACAGTTCATCAGTCTTGCTAATATGAGTTGTCGTTCGGTCAGAAGATACACAACATGGATATTGCAACAACCCGATCGAGCTCTTTAGCAAGGTCACTCAAACTGGAAAAGCAACACCGTCACACAACACAAACAACACCTAAAACAACTGCCACACTACTACGCAAATAATTTTAAGACATTGGCCACGCCTCCGTTAATAGCTGGCTATCCCCGGGCATAAGGCTGAACGCACCGGTTCCTGGAAACAACTGCGCTATGTTATTTGGCGTAAAAAATTTACGCACCGCTTACTGCACTCACATCCGCTAGGGACGGCCGTGCGCCAAGGGGAGCGGCCAGGGCACTGCATAGCGGATCGGCGGAGGGAGGGAACCCTGCACTTTGTGGGACCCACGTTCTTGATCTACGTGCGTTACTATCCGATTGTAATTTGGTTCATGGCTAATATATGAAGCTCTGCCCTAACTCCACCTGGCCTTAGGGAATTTGAAATTTCGATTGTAATTTGGTTCATGGCTAATATATGAAGCTAAGAGATCGGCAAAAGGATCCATGCCCGCAAAGAGTACCTAGCCAAATTATGTTTGTAAGGCTAGCGATGTTAAAGTAGTTGCATGACCTAAATATGATCACTGTCTAGGGAGGCCTCGGCCTGGTGGACCCTAACTCTCTTCTTAGCTAAAATTCATTTCTTGATAGGTGACTTCACAAACGACTTTGGAAGAAACAATTAACAATGAGATGTTTGGTTCACACGTGTGCCTCGGGGCTTAGCCAAAAACTTGGAAAGAAGCCAGCCAGACAAGCATAGGCATCCACCTTTGCGAAGGTGTCAACAAAAGGAACCACAATGATCACTATATCACAACCAATCTATAGTGTCGGACAACGGTCGCTACACTACAGCGGACGGGCGTGTCGCCGAGTGCCCCTTGCACTCGGCGACGCCTTTGCTGAGTGCTGCACTCGGCGAAGGGACGCCGACAAATCGGAAGCCGGCGAAGGCGGCGTCGCCGAGTGCCGGATCTCGGACACTCGGTAAAGAATTCGCCGAGTGCCGAGTGCCAGACCGACACTCGGCAACGATTTAACGCCGTCCGCCGGCAGCATACGTCGTCTTCTTTTTTTTTTCTTGCCGAGTGCTGCACTCGGCAAAGAAATTAGAATTTTTTTTTGGAAAAAATTCTTTGCCGAGTTTCTGGCAGCACAGCACTCGGCAACGAAATTGTTTTTCTTTTTTTAAAAAAAAACCTTTGCCTAGTGCCACAAAACAGGCACTCGGCAAAGAATATTTGTTTGATTTTTTTAAAAAAATCTAAAGCATATACGGCACCATGGAAAGCAACACACTTACAGAAAGCATGTACGACACCATGAAAAAATCTAAAGCATGTACGGCACCATGTAATATATATGTGTCAGGTAACAATTACAGAAAGAATCAATAGATTACAATCACACTTACAACTCCACTGTATTGTACTGTTTTTAGCAAAATAAAGCTTCCATATAACATCCTAGAAAGCAAGTCTTACTTTGGCATTGCTCCTAGAAAGAAATAAGGGTACAAGTCTTAATTCCTAACCAAGATGAAACTGAAACCTCAAGACTGACAGTTCAGTGAAGTGTACAAACGCTACAATTAAGTGGAAAGAAAACAAACAAAAGCACTCCATGTAAGAACTTAATAAACAATCATAAATTTGTAGCTAAATAAACATTCAGATGCATATCTTAATTGTGTTTCAGCTAGGGAAATACAAAGTCATTGGTGTTGTTGTCCTGTACGTACCAAGGGGGGAGCGTCACCAAGATAGCACATAACTGAAGTAGAAAGGGGTGTGAGGTGTTTCGGATGAGAGCACATAACTGTGTTAAAAGACTGAACCATGTCCATATAGAGAGGTAGCTAAAAAAATATGCATATAAGTAGCTAGTGTGGAGGCATACCACGCTGAATAATACACTATTTAGTTGCCGATTTGCACAGCTTCCATCCAACACATCGTAAATATAAATAAGCTCACTGTAAATATGTAGATCAGATCAATTAGACATAAGCAAACTAACTCAAGTACAGGAACACATAAACATTACTATTGCACTATATATACACTATAAAATTCAGAGTGCTGCACTATATATAAACATTACTATGCACTATATATAAACATTACTATCGGCACATCCCTCCCCACCGTTTTCGGCACATCCCTCCCCTCCGGCTCTGCATTATTTGTGTTTGCTAATGCTACTGATTGCTTGGCTCCAGCTCCAGGTTTCAGCTAGAGCTAGGCAACCAAATTGGCCAAAGAATTGAAAGGGACGTGTGTGGGGTATGAACAAGATAGCCAAAGTCGCTGCTACAAGATTCTTTAATTCCGTGTGGCCATTATTTGGGCTGTGCTGAACTATGTTATGAGAGGTCACAACCAAAAATCTAACACACATGTTATGAGAGGTGAACTATTTGCAGCAGTTCAATAATCTAACAAACTTTTATAAATACTGTCACAACCAAAAAAAGATAGGTGAACTCAGTAGCAGTGTCATTTGTATTTTTTTCTAACAAGTGAAACAACTCAAGTTTCTGAACTTCTTAGTCTGCTAATGCTTATCTAACATATTTCAGACTACTACATTGACAAAAGCTACCATTTCCTGAAGCAAAAGATCCAAAGAAGTGGATTGTGCATGCATGCAGCAACTATTTTACACATCTCTTAGAACAGAAACTCCAAAACTATAGATGTACTCTGAACTGAACATATGACCTATTTTAGACAGAATGCAGGATTCAGTGTCTACTGTCATCACTATGACATTGTGATCTGGTGAGCATGTGTCATGCATCAACTGTTAGCGAATAACAGAGAACCAAAACTGAATTCCATTTGCATTAGCGGATCGACTTGGAACACATTGTAAGTTGAGCTCTTGTAAGTTCTCACAGCCCAACAGATATATATGCTAAAAAAGAAATTTCAAAGAATGAAATTGGATTCACTACCTCCATCCCCGTCCACCGAGCCTGCAGCAGCCCGCGCCGTCCGTCGTGGAGCCAGCGGCGGCCCGCGCCATCTGCAGCTGCACCGTCCGTCGCGGAGCCAGCACCCTCCACCGTGGCGTCGTCCATCCCGCCGCGGAGCCCGCAACAGCACGCGCCTTCCAGCGCAGCGCCGTCCGTCGCGCAGCCGGGGGCCACGCCATCCGCTGCTGAGCCGTCCATCGCGGAGCCATCAGCGGGCCGCGCTATCCGCCGAAGGGGGCGCGCCGGCGGGGCGGGGGCTTGCCGGAGGGGCGCGTCCTGTCGGGGCGGGGCTTGCCGGAGGGGGCGCGTCCACGGGTGCTTCCGCGACGCTGCTCGCGCGTGGGGGAGGAGGGCGGGGCCGGGAAGCCGCGGCTGCGGGAAGGGCGGAGCGGCGCGGCCCATGGGGCAGGCGCGTGCGGCGGCGCGCGGGCGAGTCGGGGGAGGCGGCTAGGGTTGAGGGGCGCGTGTGTCTGGTGGGCTGGGCAGGGGTGGGGGTGGGGGTGGGGGCGGCGGCGGGGTTGGGGGCGGGGCGCTGGCTCGCCGGCGGGCGGGGTTGGGGCGCGGCGGCGACGCGGAGAGAGGCGGCGCGCGCGTGAGGGCGAGTGGGAGAGACGAGAGTGAGGGCGTGGGGGCGTGGTGGGCCGGCCGGTTGGCCCATATTGGGGGGGAAAACCTAAAATTTCTTTGCTGAGTGTTATGTCATTAGGCACGGCAAAGAATTTTTTCTATTTTAATAAATAATTTCTTTGCCGAGTGCCCTGGAAACTTTTTTTTTTTGAATTTCAACCTAATTTTTTTTGTGCAGCCTTATGACAATATGTAAAAGTACATTTTAAAATTTGGGGAAATTTTGACTTTTTTTGCTATATTTAGTTCATTTTTTTATTTTCATTGTATTTTTCGAATATTTCAAATTTGAACTGTATGTACATGAAATAATGGTACTCGGTTGTCCAAAAAATGATATTCATGATATTCGGTGTATGTTGAAGCTGTATCCAGGAACCCACCTGAAATTTCAAACATCTTGTAGAGGTAACATGACTAGGTAATTGCGGGAAAAGTGTTTTTAAATTATATAAAATCCGAACGAAGTCTGAAAATCTCGAAACTTTTCTGGGCGTCATTTTATCGCATGTGGAGACTGTGGTAAAAAATTGAGATTGTTTCGAGTAAGTTGCGACGTCGGATACCTAAAACCTAGACATGTAAGTCTTCATCCGCATGTTATCACATCGGGATATGTCTAGGTTTCAAGTATCCGACGTCGCAACTTGCTCGAAACATTCTCAATTTTTTACCATAGCCTCCACATGCAATAACATGACACCCAGACAAGTTTCGTGATTTTCGGACTTCGTTCGGATTTTATATAATTTTAAAACACTTTATCCGCAATTACCTCGCCATCTTACCTCTACAAGATGCTCGATATTTCATGTGGGTTCCTGGATACGGCCTCAACATACACCAAGTATCACGACTATCATTTTTTGAACGACGAAATTCCATTATTCCATGTACCTGCAGTTCAAATTTGAAATATTCGAAAATATACAAAGAAAAGAAAAAAATAAACTATATATATAGCAAAAAATTCAAACTTGCCTCAAATTTGAACAATGAGTTTTAAATAATGTGGTAAGTCCTAAAAAAATTGGGGCAAGAAAACCAAAAAAAAAATCTTCGCCGAGTGCTTTACCTTTGCGCTCGGTGAATTTTTTTTAAGTTTGACGGCGCGGTTGTTCGACCGTTACGCCGTGAATTTTTTTGCTGTGCGTAATTCTTCGCCGAGTGCTGCACTCGGCAAAGGGTGGCGTCGCCGAGTGCCTCTCGTTGCCGAGTGCTGAGACTTCCGCGGCACTCGGCGAAGAATTTTTCGCCGAGTGTTTCTTCGTCGCCGAGTGCCTTGGCCGCGGCACTCAGCAAAGGGAGATCGTTGCCGAGTGCCCGATTTTCGGCACTCGACAACGCTTCGTTCTCTCGTAGTGCTAAAACGTAATATTAACGTCCAACAATCGGCTGGTATAATTAAGTTTCTAGCGGAGCATCACTCGCTTTATCTCAATATACCAATCGATCACTACCAAAATGGTGGGCTTCTCCTAGTGTTTTTAATTAGTAGTAAAACACTACCACTAGTCGTAGCACATGAGAAATCTCACTAGGAGACATTTACTAAGAAAAGTTTGTACTAAATTTTAAATAGAAAAACACTAGGAGAACTCCACTTCACTAGGAGAAGTTTTAGATTTTAGTAGTGGATTATATGTCCAAAGCACATAGCACATGAATGGCGTCTAGCTAGATGGGACAGTTTCCAAATTTTACTTGGCTTTGCATTCTTGGATGTGTAAGGACCATTTGAGTCCCGTCATAGTGGACTATTTTAGACATCAAACCCAAAGGGGCATGGGGAAAATAGTTTGTGTACTATAAATATGCCACTGTAAAGAGTGTGCTTCACCCTGATGGACGATTGGATGGTGCAGATTGCATTTGTTTGTAGTATTTGCTACTATTCACCCTGATGGCCGAAACTTTAGGCTCTGTAAATAATCTCCATGTGATGGAGTTCGGCACATGTGAGGATAGTATTTACTTATAGATCCTTTGTTTGCTGATAGTCTACTATGAATTCTCTTGCTGAATAATGATTATTTAAACAAATAGAAGACATGAATAAAAATAAAAAAAATGAATAGGAAAAAATATAATAACTCTAAATTTCTGTACCAACAGATAAGTTATATCTTTCTTATTAAAAAATATGTACTAGGTTCATACCTTCCAATTTAAAACGAATTACTAATGGTGGTTTACAAAACAAAGTAGTTTCCTATTATTTTCATCAAATTTTCCCTAAATTAAACCAGGTACATCATCATATTTGTTGGATATTGATACATCAATGGTCAAAGATTCCAAGTTTTAGAACTGGCAATAGTCTGTTGAGGTAGGGTGACGATGAGGCGATGCCAGAGTTCTATTAATTCCGTCTGGTGTCTCCATCTTGTCGTATTTGGCAACGGATACTTAAACTGCTACGAGATTTTTTGTTTAGACCTGATGATGTCAAATCTAGCAAGGGTAAGATGGTTTAGGGGCCCATGTTGTCTGATTGTCGTACGTAGAAGAAAGAAACCAAATGGAATCCGACACTGCGGCCGTTGAAAGGCTGCTAGTAGCTAGTACCGTGCATGTAGCCAATTGACCTATCCACCTCACCCAACAACCTCAACAAACCAATGCAATACTAGTACACGAAGCAAGGAGCCGTCACCTTCTCTAGAGACTACAACGATACCTGACAAAAAGAACAGACTTGAGAACTGTAGACAGTGTACTGTGTGGTGGTTCAATGCAAGTTCATTCACTAGGGAACAAATAACGATTAGCCACTACACATACAAAGTGTACAAGCCACTCGTATGTCTGTGTTACATGGAGTCGACGAGTGTATACCTACCCCTAGCAAGATAGCAAAATCTTTGTTTGTCATCAATCGATCAGTCGCTTCATATATCCATGTGACTCATCTGCTGGTGGACGAAAAAGTAAGCACGTTTCAACCTAGTTGAACATTTGTCAAACCAAGGATCCGTAGTCGTCGTTCTGCAATATCGATATAGATACGTATTGGATTACTAGTTGTAGGCTCTATTTGAATGTTAATGTATTCACCTCAATCAATATATATGTGTTAAAATAGTTTGATGTAAAATTTAGTTTATATCCTATAGTGTATCAAATCACTCCAACACACATAAATTGGGTGGATACATAGGTAGTATAGATACCAAACTAGAAAATGCCTGAGTCATTCTTAGCATTCTTCTTGAATCTTGATTCAAAATGTCAATTGCAACTTTGTTGGGGTAAAAACTGTTGGATATGTGTCGAATATTATGTACGAGTTTGGTTACGCTAGGACTCTGAGTTGTATTTGACAGTATAAGGTAGAGTTGGTGTTGGACTCTGTAACCCGGTCTCCTCATAAATGAGAGGAGGGCTGCTGTTGTAACCATGACGACATAGCGACAGGTTCGCGGGAGGGCAGCGGCGCGTTGCCGGGACCCTAGGGCGACCGGTGTTGCTGGTATTGGGGAGGAGCGTCCATAGTCATGCCCCGGGGATTAGGCTTCGGCTGAACCCCGTTAACAAATATCGTGCCTCTGGTGTTGTCTGTGATCTTGCATGTTTGTCTCGGTATAGATTCAATCGACGTTCCGCGCGTGGAGATTAGCAGTCAGTTTGTCGCTGTGAGAGGCTAATTCCTAACAATTGGTATCAGAGCTATGGTTGGATTGGATCTGTAGGCTATGCTGAAGATCATCAAGAGGTTCGAGGACGTCGTGGAGCGTATAGATTATGGGCAGATACAACGCAGGGTGGAGCATGGTCGTAGCCGGGGTGTGAGCTGCGGCGAGTTCACGGAAGCGTCGGTCGTGGATATGATCGTCATCATTGAAGGAAGATTGGAAGTCATCATGGAGACGCTGATTGCAGGATACGTGCAGTGAGCTTATATATGGTGCCCCATGTGTTCTTCCCGCTCCACATGATATACGTGCAGCCATACATGATAGCGTATATAGCAGCAGCATGAACGACACAAGGAGGCCGTGGTATTGAGGCTTGTGGCTTAGGACATGGGGCACTTGGATGACGAGCCAGAGATGAGCAAGGTGCATGTGCGGGCGTTGTGCAAGGAGTCGCAGATCACGCAGCTTCGACAGAGACGTGTCGAAGATGAACACGCACAACAGCTGGACCGTGGATATGAGTCCAACCTGGATTCTAATCGGTGTTGTAGTGTTTCATATGGATTCATGCGTGTGCGATAAATTGGGCATAACTTGAAACTGGATAGAGGTGTTGGATTATGGTGTCATCATGCGTCTGCCTTGTGACATGTATGAAGACAAAGAGACACCATGCATGCTACGTGTTGCTTGGAGATTGGAAGTTGTTTTTTTTTTAATAAAAAGGAAACAGAAAACATTCCGGATACAATATGTGAGATGACTATCAGATTTGTCTTATGTCGCAAGTTGGAGCCGCTTGGGATGCACAGTATCCAACAAAAGTAGGCCAACATGATTTGGTGGCACAAGCGGGATGCTCAGGTCAGAAAGTTCGTCGAGTAGGTGCGGATGTGTGGAGCGTTCAGTTGAGAATATTCACATATCATGTGGAGCGGGAAGAACACATGGGGCGGCTATGGATTTCAATGACGATGACGACGTGGGTTCAGCGATGAACTAGCAATCTAGTGATCAGCATGGCATTACTGGTTGGATCAGCATAGAGACAACGAGGTGATGGAGGATAGGTAGCAGACCTCAGGGCCGATGTTGCACTGCTAGTTGGCGGCGAGCGGAGATTGTCGGCAGTGTTCGGTCGTGGTGCACATGGCGACAGATGGAAGTTCGACAATAGTATTTTCAGTGGATGTTCTTGGGAGCGACGGAGTCTGTGCAGACTGACAAGGTTGAGGTGAAGAGCAGCTTGTTGGTGATCTGTCTGTGGTTGACGAATCGGGGCCAAACAGTTCGTGGCGCACAAGGCGATCAGTTCAGCATGACTGACAGACAGTTTGCTTGGAGGGGGAACATACCATGGTGCATGACGGAGAGGCTAGCGGCGGCAGGCTAGTCATACTGTGGGCAGAGACGACGACATGATCAACGATGGCGACATAGGAGCATGATAGCTGATGGGGTTTGTTGATCTCTGTGGCGTGGCGACACGTGGCGCGAGCTCGATGCAGGTTTGCATTGGATGAGTTTGCGTACTTCCAAATCAGCAAGGGCGTGGATCGATTCAAATTGCACGTGCGGGTTCTGAAGTGTGGATCGAATGACGTGAAGAAGCTTCAAGGGCTGAATTGGAAGGAAGTATAGATGGTGAATATTTATACTTGCAACTGGAGTAATCTAGTTGGTTAGGGCTGCAGGAGGCTATGATGTAAGACGTCGGGCGTAGCATTGCAGTGGAATGAAAAGAGTAAGCTATGACAATTTCTATGCGACTCAAATAGCAGCTATGAGATTCTCGGTGTCATGGGTTCAATTGGTTCGAGTATGGTATTGGATCTAGTTAGCTCATTGGTGTTTAGCATGGAGCAGACGTGCTTCAGCAAAGTCAAACATGTGTTAGAGCTGAAGAGGGATCTCAATTTTACTTGATGGAGATTGTGGTGACAGGGAGAAGGGTGCATAGCTGTAGGTGGAGTCATGAAGTATAGAATTGTGGGATAGCGGAGGCTCTTGCTTGTGGTGGGTTTGTGTTGACTCATCGGGCAACTCTTGTCGAGCTGTGAATGCAACTCAAGTCAGTTGTACATAGAGGTTCGTGCATGGATGACTTCAAGATGGTAGAATATTCGTCAAGGTGGAGTTTGTTGGATATGTGTCGAATATTATGTACGAGTTTGGTTACGCTAGGACTCTGAGTTGTATTTGACAGTATATGGTAGAGTTTTTGTTGGACTCTGTAACCCGGTCTCCTCATAAATGAGAGGAGGGCTGCTGTTGTAACCATGACGACATAGCGACAGGTTCGCGGGAGGGCAGCGGCGCGTTGCCGGGACCCTAGGGCGACCGGTGTTGCTGGTATTGGGGAGGAGCGTCCATAGTCATGCCCCGGGGATTAGACTTCGGCTGAACCCCGTTAACAAATATCGTGCCTCTGGTGTCGTCTGTGATCTTGCATGTTTGCCTCGGTATAGATTCAATCGACGTTCCGCGCGTGGAGATTAGCAGTCAGTTTGTCGCTGTGAGAGGCTAATTCCTAACAAAAACTATACTTCTTTAAAGTTTGAAAAAGTAAGAAAGTTTCAACCATTTGAAGATTATATTCCAAAATTTAATTTGTCAAACTAAAATCCGTAGTCGTCGTCGGTCTATAATATCGACATATACATACTGGGTTACTATCGTAGGGTATGTTTGTATGTTCATGTATTTACCCTAATCGATATGTGTTGAAGTAGTTTGGTGTGAAAGTTAATTTAAACTTTACACTAAACCACTTTAATATATGTAGATTAGAAGGATACATGTATAACAAGGCCGCAGGAGTGAGAACGTTACCAAACAGAAAACGCCCAAGTTATTCTTAGCATTCTTCTTGATTCTAGATGTAGGTCATTGCGACGGTGATATATATGCTCCAATATAATATTTCCGGCCACTTGCAACTTTCGGAAAAAAATATACTGCTTTTAAAGTTTGATCGGAAAAGGTTGTATATTACGAACTTGTTTACATAATGACAATGACAATGAAAAAGAATGAATATAGAGTAATATCAACTATATGCATGTGTTCTAAAAATCTAATTACTTTTATATATTGATGAACAAATGAATACAGATCGATGCTGAAACATGCTAGAAATTTAGACAAATTTAGTACTAATTTTATCCATGAAAGTATTAACGACGCGCTTGTGACATCAGAAAAGTGCATGTTCTTCGATCATAATACAGATCAATCATAGTTTTAATCATAGAAAATTAAAGATGGATAGCGCTACAATAGTATACCTAGCAGCAACAGAGCCATTTGGCTAGTCAACATAGAATTTTGCTGGTATAGTCGTCCTACTCGATGTAGTCACTACTACAGAAACGGCAATCACTGTCGCCCAATCACTGTCGGTTTTGTTTGGGCCGGCAGTGATGCCGGTTCTTCCTCTGACAGGCCCCCAATTATTGAGGGCAGGGGCTGAACCGGCAGTGAAACACCACATCACTGCCGGTTCGTGGCTTGAACCGGCAGTGATGACTCTCGGCCCTATCACTGCCGGTTCAAGCCACCAACCGGCAGTGATTTGGTGTTTCACTGCCGGTTCGTGGCTGAAACCGGCAGTGAAACGTTGTACAATATAAGGCACGCGAGCTCCTCTCCCTCCTCTACCCCAACAATGAAGTATAGTACGTGAGGAGCTCCATCTCTCCATTGTTGCGGCTGGTGAATTTCTTGATCTTCATTGTTAGCTCCTCTTCACTCTTGGATCCTCATGTCTTTTTGCTCTTGGTTAGTAACAAGCATAATTCTTTAGAATTGTTGGTTTACATTGTGTCAATTTGTAACACCCCAAATTTTAATTTCTTGAAAATAAGATTAAATTAATTTTATTGTGATTTTTGGTGCTCATGAAATCATAGAAAAATAAAACTTTTTATGGAATTAAAAATTATCTTAAGGTAGCAACACGTTTGAGAATTCATGCCTTGCATTTTGGTTTTTGTTTGAAGTGGCTCAGTTCAAAATTCAAATGTTGTTTTCAAAATGTGGTTGGAATTGGCTTTGAAATAAAAAGAAAATAAAAAGATAAACAAAACTCCCTCCCCATCCCTATCTGGCCCAGAGGCCTGCTCGGCCTCTTTTCCTCTTTCCCTCCCGCAGGCCCAGCCCCACTTTCCCCCCCCCCTCGGCCTGCCCTTTCTCCCTCTTTCACCGGCCCAGTCCCCACCCCCCCCCCCCGCAGGCCCAAACCAGCAGATGGCCCAGCAGACCGGCCTCCCTCCTTCCTCCTTTCTCCCACTACCACTCTGGCCCCGCTCGCCAGCGCCTCTTTGACTCGCTGACAGGTGGGACCCACACGTCAGCCGCTCGACGCACCTTCCTTCTTCTTCCTCCCTCCCCTTCCTTCCCCGCGCGACGGCGCCGTCTGCCGAGCGCGAAATCCCCGCCCCGATCGCCTCCTTCCATCTACGGCACCGCTCCGGGCTATAAATAGCCGAGACCCGCGCCGCCGCCCCGTCCTCGAGCCCTAGCAGCTACAGACGTGCACCAGAGCGTCGCCGCCACCGAGCCGCACCCTAGCTCCGCTCAAGCACACCCCTGCCGAGCGCCTCCGTTCTGTTCTTGTGTTCGCCGAGCTTCTAGTCAAGGTAAGGGAGCCCCAGGTGCTCTCGGGTTTCCTTCCCTCGCTCTCTGTCCTTCCGCGTGTGCTCGCCACAGCTACGCCGTCGTGCCGAGCCGCCGTAACCAGCACGGCGCCATGCTCGAACCCCCTCTGCTTCACCTAGTTGCGCAAAAACGTTCGCCTAGTTCCCCTCTCCCTCCCAGGTGCCATGTTGCCCTCTCTTCCGCTCCCTCTCTCTCTGTGGGTACTCGCCGGCGACCAGGGCCGCTGCATCACGGGCACCGCCGTGACCGAGCCCTATCGGCTCCAACCGAGAGCACCATCGTGCTCGCCGTCGTCTTCTCTCCTCCCTATTCTTTGCCCGTCAAGCTTCGTGCCCCGAAGCGGCGGATTGGACTGCGCCGCCAGCCCCCGGCCATGGCGCCACCGCGGAGCGCCGCCCCGGCGACCCTGCCTCCCGCTCTCTCTCCCATTCTGTTCTGGACCGTCCACCGCAAGACCAACGGCCCAGATTAGAACCCCATCCCAGCGTACCGGTTCGGTCCACAACACAGTGTGGACAGGGTCCACCACACCGAGTCCACAGCCACGTCATGCACCGCCCTGTCCCATGCTGACACGTGGCAAGCAGCCGGCCCCGCTCTGCAGACCCCTTAGCACACTCTCTGGTTTACGCTTTCTCTTCTGAAAAGCGTATTCCGGTCGGTTTCGTTTTATTTCAGAAATAAATTGGAAATCCATATTTACAACTATGCCATCCACCTTCAAATGCTTATAATTTCTTTGTTTTAAATCCGTTTTGACCCAAACAAGTTGCGTTAGTTTCGTAATTTCATGATCTATCTAATGGTACAGTCTTCATCTATGTTAAAGTCTTTTGAAAATAAAGTTTAGATTAATCCTTTTTAATGAATTAATTTTGTATAGAAAAACTTGTTTAAATCATATCTTCTCCGTTTTAAATCCGTTTCGATCCGTTCAAGTTGCGTTGGTTTCGTATCGGCATAACCTTTTCTTTAGTGATATTTAATACCATGTTAATAGCTCTGTATTTTCATGGGTTCAAATCTTAATTTGATTAACAAATATGCAACTTGTTTTACACATAAAATATCGATGCTTTCCCTTTTCGTTTCCGAAATCCAAATACAATTTTGACCTAATCTAATCAAGGTGTTTATTTGAAATACTTTATCCAGTCTTTTAAATAGTTAAAATTGATAAAGCCTATAGTTCTTTTTATAAAAGCAAATCTTTCGTTAGTTGTATGTCGATCATCGTAGCTCCATTTAGTTTGTTCTTCGCGACTGTGTGATCGTAGAGTTGCGTAGATCTCTTTTTAAATCCTTTTCATTGATTGGTGTATTGTTCTAATTTAGCCATGTTTGTATGCTTTGTATGATCAGATGCTTGTGTGGTGATTTGTTATTATTGTCCAATCGGTGAGTTTGCGTTGGAGATCAAGAGGAGAAGTTGGTTTTCCTGGAGTTCTTTGAAGACTAGAACTAGAAGAAGGATCTGTTTTAAGGCAAGTATTACATGGGATTATCCTTGTTGTCCTATTCATGATAATCACTCAGTAATCATATGCATGTGCTTCCTTGTTACCCTATAAGGTTATCCTAGTATTGTACCTTATACCTTGTCACCCTAGGAATTTATGCATTTGGGTAGATCAAGCTAGTGCTCTTTAAGAATAACTATGATCATGTAAACTTGATTAATGATATATGAAATGACAATAAAAGATGACTTTTTAGCAACGTGGACTATAGGTGGAACATCAGGAACTCACACCTGTGTTCTCACTCATAGGGATATTTCTGTAAGAGATTGCCCCGAGAAAACAGTACTACCATAAGCTAATGGGCTCTGGCTTGACTTAGTATTAGGATTCTACTGGTTTGTGACAACTTACCCGAAAGGGCGCAAGAGGGGCTCACCTTAGTTCCCTCGTAAGGGGGGTGGTACTAACCATTGAGGAAACGAATAGCGGGTGGTTACCTACCAGTGGAACCTGTGAACGGTCTCGTAGTGTACCCTGCTCCACTTCCTTGGTAGAGGTGATGGCATATGGGAATCACGACTTATGGGTAAAGATGTACACCTCTGCACAGAGTTAAAAACTATCATGATAGCCGTGCTCACGGTTACGAGTGGCTTGAGCTCCTTGCTGTGTGATGTCCTTATGTCATGGCTCATCAGTTGTTATTTGTGATTTATTATTGTTACTTGTTCATATAAGCATTACATCCTGTTCACTTGATCATATGGTTATTGGGCTATTGATAACATTGATGCTACTGTAATGCTAAAACTGTGACAACATAAAAGCTGATGCAGTAAAACCAGTGTCATACCTTTTTGAGCCTCATGAACCCCATGTATATTTGTTAAGTACGAAAGTACTTACGCTTGCTTTATCTTTTCAATATTTGGATAAAAATCCCGGATGGGTACCAGTTTGCAAGAGTCTCGAGCAGTTAGGCTTGTGATCAACCAGTCAGTTGGTCCCTGTGGAGTGGAGTCTTCGCCTGAAGATCGGAGTGTGTTACCGCTGTTTGCTCTCTTAAGGTTATTTCTTTGACCTTATATGTCATGTATTTAAGTATTGTCTTTTGATATTACCTTGTTCTGTGACTATATGTGAGATTTGACTTCCTGGGCTCACATATAGGGTATATCTGGTTTTGTTCTTAAAACCGGGTGTGACACAATTTGTGTTAGAGCTATGCTAGTTTTCATGATCAAGAACAGGGATGTTGCAATTTGTGTCAATATTTTGTTCCTTTTAGATCCAAAAGTATTTAGAAAAATTGTAGCACTTTGTTTTTATTGGATAATTATTGTATAATCATTGAGTAGCTAGGTTCGAAAGATTTGTCTCGAAAATTATGGATAAAAATTGTAATTAGTTATATTTATTACTTACATTTAATACTCCATGCATGTATTAAAGATTTGATGGGATGTGGAATAGATTCGGTATTTATTACTTAGATTTAATACTCCATGCATGCATTTAATACTTACATTTAATACTCTATGATCCCATTGTTATCTATTTGTTCTCTTTATTTTTATAGCGCGACCAAATTCAAATTATATCGAAGAATATTGTTCAAAAATGCTTCTATTAATATGTTCCTATGTTTCCTCTGCTCTGCCCATCTTATTTTATCAGTGCAAACATGACTCGAGGGTGGATGTACGATCTGTCACATACAGACCCACGGTACTTGACGGGCATCGACGATTTCATCAAGCGAGCTAGAGCCAATGCTGGGGACTCACATCTTATATTCTGTCCATGCAAAGACTGCAAGAATACGAGAAAATGGAGCGACGTGGAGCATATACGTTTGCACTTGATCACAAGAGGGTTCATGAGAAACTACACGATTTGGACTTTGCATGGGGAGGTTGGTCAAAATGTTAATGATGATGTGCTCATGCCTAGTGTAGCATTATTGCATGTTCATGATTACACAGAAGATGTGCCTACCAATGATGATGTGTTTGTGAATACATTAGCTGACGACACTGAGGAAAATGATGGTATTTCACAGCTTCTACATGATGTGCATGGGGGATTCCTTAGTGCTTCACAGTTGAAAAAACTAGAGATGATGAGAAAGGATGCAAAAACACCATTGTTTCCGGGCTGCCCAATAAGCAAACTGGAAGCCAACATCATGCTATTGGAGTTCAAATCAACGAATGGGTTGAGAGCTTCTACATGATGTGCATGGGGGATTCCTTAGTGCTTCACAGTTGAAAAAACTAGAGATGATGAGAAAGGATGCAAAAACACCATTGTTTCCGGGCTGCCCAATAAGCAAACTGGAAGCCAACATCATGCTATTGGAGTTCAAATCAACGAATGGGTTGAGTGATAAAGGTTTCGATAACTTGTTAGTTATACTACATAAACTGTTCCCGGAGGCCGAGTTAGCAAAAAAGACTTACCTTGCGAAGCAAATGATTTGCCCAATTGGCCTCGAGGTTGAGAAAATCCAAGCGTGTTCCAACGACTGCATATTGTACCATGGAGAGAAATACAAAGACTTGGATGCATGTCCTAAGTGTAAAACTCCCCGATACAAGCAAGGGCCATCAAATGATGGAAGCAAGACCAGAGGAGGGCCAGTAAAGTCCGTGTGGTATTTTCCTATAGCTCCACGAGTGCATAGGTTGTTTGCAAATGAGAAGTCAGCCAAGTTGTTGCGTTGGCACGGCGAAGAGCGAAAGAAAGATTCAATGATGAGACACCCCACCGATGGGTCGGACTGGAGGACTATCAACACTATGTTCTATAAGAACATCGGTGGAGAGGTAAGACATCTGTGGTTTGCTTTGAGCACGGATGGGATGAACCTGTTTGACCAGGTGAGAACCAATCATAGCACTTGGCCAGTGACGCTACGTATATACAACCTTCCACCCTGGCTTTGTATGAAACGATCATACGTCCAGATGCCATTACTAATCCAAGGACCAAAACAACCTGGTAATGATATTGATGTGCTTCTAGAACCAGTGATCGATGAACTACTACAGATGTGGGAGACGGGTGTGAAGGATGTTTGGGATGAGTACAAGAAAGAACATGTCACGGTAAAGGCTGTACTTATCGCTACAATCACCGACCTACCAGGGCGAGGTTCCTTGTCTGGAGAGAAGACAAAAGGATACACTGGGTGTGTCGAGTGCTTGGACGAGACTGATGCTACACATCTACCAGAAAACAGGAAGGTGGTCTACATGGGACACCGTAGGTTCCTACGTCATGATCACCCTTACCGTAGGAATACAAAAGATTTTAATGGGACTATTTAGAAACGTGGACCTCCAAAGTATCGAGACGGGAAACAGATGCTTCAACAATTAAGCAAACTCACAAATGTTGTCCTTGGGAAGGGGGACGGGGCAGTAGCAGCGCCAACCGATAGTATCTGGAAGAAAAAATCAATCTTCTGGAAACTACCTTATTGGCCACTTTTGAGTGTATGTCACTGTCTTGATCCAATGCACATAACTAAAAACGTGTGCGGTAACACACTTAACACGTTGATGAACACCGGGGGAACAAGCAAGGATTCTCTCGCGACACGCTTGGACATGCAATACCTGGGCCTCAGGAAGGAGTTACACCAAGTAACTCTTGAGAATGGCCACTTGAAACTTCCGGTGGCATCATGGACACTGAAAAAGGAGGAAAAAGAAATGCTTATTTCTTTCTTCAATGATCTCAAAGTACCGAGTGGCTACTGTGGGAACCCGAAGAGGCTAGTTAACATGAGAGAACTTAAGTTTAACTATGGTTCTATGAAGGCCCATGACTGTCATGTCATAATGACTTAGCTGCTCCCAGTTGCCCTGCGAGGTATCCTCCCTGACAAGGTCCGCGCTCCAATCATAAAGTTGTGTTCGTTCTTCAACGCGATCTCTGAAAAGGTCATTGAAGTGGGCAGGTTAGACCACCTGAAGCAGGAGATAGCCGAGATTATATGCAGGCTTGAGATGCATTTCCCACCGACTTACTTCGACATTTCAGTGCATCTACTTGTTCATCTTGCGGATCAAATAAAAGCCCTTGGCCCAATGTACCTACACCAGATGTTTCCTTTCGAGAGGCTGATGAAAGTTTTCAGGTGGTATGTTAGGAATAAATTCAGACCAGAAGGGAGCATGGTAGAAGGATGGTCAACAAAGGAGGCTATTGAGTTCTCCACATATTATTTGGACATCAAGCGGGTTGGAGTTCCAGTATCTCATCACGATGGAAGACTAGGGGGCAAAGGAACAATAGGTGAGAAAGCTGTCAAAATGGACGAAGTCGTCTCCTTCAGACAAGCACACTTCGCTGTTCTCAAGCAGGCCGATGGTGTGATGGCATACATTGATGAGCACAAGCAGTTTCTATAAATTAAGCACATAGGGAGGTCACAGGCTTGGCTTGAGAAAAAACATAAGGAGGAATTCGGTGACTGGTTTCGACGCCAAAGGCTAGGAAAGGTGACGGGATGTCAGCTAGATCTCTTAGCCCCCGTACCTTCGACTACGCTAATGAAGTACCAAGGATATCAAATAAATGGTTTTACATTTAACACAAAAAAAATAGGACGGAAAGAGCACGAACCAAAACAGTGGTGTTCGTTTCGACGCCCACGATGAGTACAGCACGGTGGTGGCAACATACTATGGTTTCATAGATGAGATATGGGAGCTAGACTATGGACATCAGTTGAAAGTTTCTCTTTTCCATTGTCTGTGGGTCCGACTGAATGAAATCAACACCGACAAGGATGGGTTCACTACCGTTGATCTATCCAAGACCGCATACAGAGATGACCCCTTCGTCCTTACAAAGGATGTTTTGCAAATCTTCTATGCAAGGGATAACAATACAAATGGAAGACGACATGTAGTATTGCAAGGCAAAAGGAAGATTGTAGGTGTCGACGGAGTGATAGACGAAGAAGAGTACAAAGGTTATGAAGAAATGGCTCCTTTTGGGGCGGACGTTACCCTACATGTCCTTGAAGAGGGTGACGAACCTGCTTACCTTCGGAGTGATCATGATGGGGCCATCATCGTGCCTGCACCGTGAATTGTTAGAGTATTATAAACTATGTAATCCTTAATGAAATGTTGTTTTAGTAATTTGAGATCATATGGAGTTCTAGAGATTGTTGAGTTGTACCACGTTGTTGATTGATGTATGCCATGTCAAAAGGGATTCCAAAACTATAAAGAATTAGACCTTGAATGTATAAGCAATAATGTAGAGCTCCTCAAAACTAGCAAAAGTTATGTTGGAAGATTTTCAACTTCTATTCAAATTTTTGGAGTAATTACAAAGGGGGTATTTGAATTTTAAACCCTTATTCAAATTCAAACTGGAATTTAAAAACTATAAATAATTAGACCTTGAGTGTATAAACAATAATGTAGAGCTCCTCAAAACTAGCAAAAGCTATGTTGGAAGATTTTCAACTTCTATTCAAATTTTTGGAGTAATTACAAAGGGAGTAATTGAATTTTAAACCCTTATTCAAATTCAAAATGGAATTCAAAAAATATAAAGAATTTGAATATGCTACTTTAGCAAAAGTTGTAGAGAATTAAAAATTATGCAATTTCTATGTTTGTAGTTTTTCAAGTTCTAGTAAAAAATCAGGAGTAATTTGAATTCTAAAGCAAAAGGTAGAATTTTAAAAAATACACACATCACTGCCGGTTATAGAGGAACCGGCAGTGATGTGCCCCTATCACTGCCGGTTCTAATAACCAACCGGCAGTGATGCGCCATCATCTCTGCCGGTTAAAAAGAACCGGCACTGATGCGCCCTCATCACTGCCGGTTCTTATTACAAACCGGCAGAGATAGGGAACATCACTGCCGGTTTGTAACAAGAACCGGCAGTGATGAGCTACCCTATTTAAAGAACTGGCGCGCGTCCGAAAATTTCAGACGCGCGCCAGTTCCACACTTAGCAATTTCGACGCCGCCCGAGCTCGCCACTGCACGCCGCCGCCGCCCCCTCGACCTCCCCGCCCACGGTCGAGCTCGGCGCTGGTGTAGCCCGACGCCGCCGCCGCCGCCACCCACGGACGCCGCACGCTCTCGACACCGCCCGAGAGCTCGCCACTGCACAACGACGCCGCCTCACTCCACGACGTCGGCAGGAGGCTCCTCCACGACCTCGACACCGCCGCTGCCTCCCTCCACGACGCCGCGAGGAAGCTCGAGCTGCTCTGCTCGACTCCGGCAGAGCTCCAGTGCACGCCGCAGCAACCTCGCCGGGAACCCCACCGCGACGGACCCAGAGCTACCTCGCCAGGACTCGCCACCGACCTGTCCGCCACCCAGGACCTCCCCCGCGACGGCACAGGAGCTCAGAATTCGGCCCCCGACCCTCCACGGTGAGCTCCAATCGCCATGCCTGCAACCTATTCGACAAAATGCCACAGTGGAGGAAACTGCTACCTAGTTGCTGTTAGGCATGCATGGATAGCTAGCTTAGAGATTATAGTGATAGATAGATAGATTAGAGAGATTAGAGATATATACTTATATAGAGAGAGAGATTAGAGAGATAGTACTTACAGATAGGTAGAGATATATAGGTACTTATATACTTAGAGATACATGACTTACATATAGAGAGATATAACATGACTTATATATAGACAAAGTGATAGCTAGATGGTTCATCCTTGTATATTTGAGAGAGATAGAGATAGAGAGATAGGTAGTGTCTTAAAAATTCAACTATCGAGGTGTGGGACTCAAAAAAAAAGAAGCCACTTAAACTTATCGAACCCCTAGTCAAAGTGCTAAATATGTAAGTGAACCCAATATCACCACACTTTTCAATCACATATGATATTGTAATTAATAATGTCCTGAGCCTTCACACTTCATTTACATTGTCACATAGAATGAAGGCGTTACCTGATTGGAGAAATGTGGAGCCTAAGATGCAAAAGAAATGGAGAGAACCATTCAGAGCGGAGTATATGAAGAAGGTCAAGGCCCTAGATCAACCAATGAGGAACAACGAATGCGGGTTCTATGTGATGTGGGCAATGCTTTGCTACTTTGGCGCAAAACTAAGAATAGGAGATGGCATGGTACGTACGCGTCGCATTTTAATTCTATTGTTTTGTCTTACGTATGTGCATCTCAATATCATCTTGTATCAATTTACAACGCAAAGATCAGGGCCACAATAGGTTGGTGGATTTTGAGATAAGAGGATTTCAAGAGGAGATAACAGCTCTTATTTTGGACGATATAGTGTATAGAAAAGGATGTCTATCCATTGTGAAGAGTAAGGACTTCAAGAAGAACTATGGAAAAGACCGCCTCGAAAGGCTATTGTAATGCGATAATTAATTCGATACTTTAAGTTTTGTTTGGATGTTTTGTAATAATTATTATAAATGTGTGATGGGTTTGTAATGTCGCTAGTCCACAACCACCTTCAATTCACATCGATATCAAATGGTTCGATAGCAAACACCTCCACGATCTCTCACCCCACCACCTCTACCATAAACCCTAAACCAGAAACCCCAAATGAAAATAAACAATTAAAA